>OX387427.1:4029303-4323601 GCA_947563755.1 Lochmaea crataegi | reverse complement strand
TCATTCGAATGCTTTTTACGTCATTCGAAGAGTGTCTCCAAACAACCCAACCCAACCTAGTCGTTTCTTCCAAAAATTCAAATTATTGTAACTTCCTTTGTTTATTTATTGAAGAAACTCAATTTCTCCTTTTATTACAACATCGACTTTATATTTACTTACTATTATGCAAGAGATTGGTGTTTCAGTTTCTCCATCTTCGGGTGTTCTAAGTTTAAATCTACCTTCTGCTGGATTGTTTTCGAATATAGAAGTTACTAGAGTACCTCTAAAAAGTTAGGTAACAATAACTAATACGTATAAACACCCTACCACTACACCAACAGTGACTCTACACACTTTATACTATCTGGCGGAGCGTGTTTCGATGTCCAGTTATCGTCGTCACAAATTGAAGATAAACTTTCCTTACCTTACCTCACGTATCTTCGGCCTCTAAAGACGATTACTTGGTTATCGAAACGCGAGTCAGGTAGTGTAAAGTGAAGTCTTAGTGTTGGTGTAATCAGAATCAAGGAGTTATAGTATGTTTTATGGTATATGGAATTCATGAACCAAAATAAAATCAAACTCGACAATAATCTGGTGCTATTAAAATAAAGTTGATTAGATAATTACTTACGGATTATCAGTATCGGCACATTGAATTAAACTACTGTTCGCACTGTTGTACAGTGCGCATACAAGTAAAGCTACAAAGACCAATTTGATGTACATGTTACTGAGAAGAAAGAACGATTATGTTTTGTGCACTAAATCTGTAACAATTTATAGTGATTTAATCGATTGTTATCTCACAATTGCTTGATAAGTTATGCAAATGGTAAAAAGGTGTTTTTTATAACTAATGTGTATAAATAAAATAATAATTATTGCATTTTATTCAATTTATGTAATTCTGGAAGACTACTTTCAAAAGACTAATCTACTGGGAAATAATTAACAATACCATAACTTGAAGGTTCTGGAACAACTCAACAGTTGTAATGACCACCAATCGATGTTTTGATTTCTAAGTACTTCTCTAGACAATCTACACTATGATCGTCCATGCGTTGACTTGAATAATTCTTGCAACTTTCGGTCTTCTTCAATTCTGGACTCATCTTTTATTGTCCCGTTCCTCCACTGTCAAAATCTCCTGCAAATTACCTCCAAACCTTATTCCGAAGATGAATCGGTTTCGTCGATTGAATCTGATACACTGCACGTCTTTAACCGTCTGTTCTTGAATTTGTGGGTTTGTTTGTCATGGTTTGTGGAAGGAACAAAGGAACACGTGTCAAAATCCTCAGCAGAAGCCAGATGAGGAAAGTCACGTAATTACTCATCACTGTACCTTAAGGAAGCACATGCATACAATTGGCATATATAGGGAGGAGCCTATCTGACGGTTGTGCATGTGAGAGGAGGAAACAGCCTCTCACATTATCTTCGAATGTGAAGAGCTGTTTCATTGGAGATATAGACTCCTAGGACTAGGGTATCCAAGGGAGGATTTCTCCAAGAAGGACCTAGTGAAAAGACTGTTTAGCCTGATAGGGGCTACTGGTCTCTTCACATAAACGGTATAACCAAGAGCATGAAAAGCCTAAAGGTTGCGGTGCCGAGGTGTGAAATTTTAGGGAACTATAAGTTCCAAAGTTTTAATGTGATATATGTAGCACCCTCTGTTTCACAAATAAAATTTCCTTCGTTAGGATTAAATTATATTTTTCTTCTGTGTGCGGAGGTGTTGACAGACAAAACTTGACAGGTGTAGGTTATCTGGGACTATATCCACCAAAAACATGATTCAGTGCTTTACCTCTACATAATATCGCTGGCGAAATGGCATATCCACTAAACGATTCACCATCTCTTCTCTCGCCATCCTGGAACCAATATTCGTATTTCTTCAGGTAGAGGTTGCTTTTAATTCTAGTGCCCATTTTGCATTTATATGCGTAGAACGGTATTCAAATAGAACTTTGTAATTGAGGATAGAAATATTTCAAGACAGAAATAATACTTTGCTCGTTTACTATTTAAGAAAAAATACAACATTTTCTTTCCTAAATAATAATTATTAGTGGCGGTGTCTATGATCATCATCGTCATCATCATCATCATCATCTGCACTTCTGAATACAGTGAATTTATAAGCTAGTGCATATTCATCATCATCATCATCGTCATCATCGTCATCATCGTCATCATCGTCATCATCATCATCATCTTCGTTAGGGTATACTTCTAACTCTACGAAGTTTTCTCCAAGACCTCCATCTGTTATTTCAACATGATAGGTATTCTCAGCAGAAGCGAACTAAAAAATTTTAGTATGTTATCATAAAAAATTATGTGGACAATCTGTAGCTTCGAGGTTCTTTTGATATGAACACAGAATAAGGTTTTTCTACAACTGCTATGAAAAGTGACGTATTTCTCATACTTTACTTGATTTCAAAAGCAAATATTTCTCATACTGTGAGAAATAATATTATTATTAGTTGTCACAAAACTGTCAGATTATATTAGAAAATATGTTAAAAATTTTTTAAAAATTGTCAAAAACTTTGAAATAAGGTCAAAAATTGTCAAAAATTTGGAAAAATTATCAATAATTGTCAAAAACTGTCAAAGTTTTAAAAAAATGGTTAATAATTGCCAAAGATTGTCAAAAACTGTCAAAACTTTGAAAAAATGGTCAATAATTATAAAAGACTGTCAAAAATGGTCAATAATTGTTAATAATTGTCAAAGATTTGGAAAAATTGTCAAAAATGGTCAATAATTGTCGGAATCCGTCAAAAATTGTCAAATATTTTAAAAAATGGTCAAAAATAGTCAATAATTGTTAAAATTTGAAAAAATGAACAAAAACTGTCAACATTTTTGAAAGTTGTCAAAAATGGTCAATAATTTTAAAAATTTTGAAAAATGGTCGAAAATTGTTAAAATTTTGAAAAAATTGTCAATAATAATTATAAAGTCAAAAATGGTCAATAATTGTTAAAATTTGAAAATATGGTCAAAAATTTTGAAAAATGGTCAATTGTCAAAAATTGTCAAAATTTCCGAAAAATGGTCAAAAATTGTGAAAATTTTGAAAAAATGGTCCATAATTGTGAAATCTGTCAAAATGGTCATTAATTGTTAAATATTGTCAAAATTTTTGAAAAATTGTCAAAAATGGACAATAATTGTCAGAACATGTCAAAATCGTCAATAATTGTTAAAATTTGAAAAAATTGTCAAAATTTTCGAAAAATTGTCAAAACTGTCAAAATTGGCCAATAATTGTTAAAATTTGAAAAAATTGTCAAAATTTTCGAAAAATTGTCAAAAACGGTCAAAAATTGTCAAAATTTTGAAAAAATGGTCAATAATTATAGATAGAAACCATATGATTTTCACTAGTTCTTTGATATTAGTCGCTGGAGGAAGTCACTATCTATTCGAGCATTTTGAGAAGTTTGGGTAAATGAGTTTTTGAATGAAATACTTTTATTATTACAATAATGCAAACGTTTTGCTGAGTTGTGATTACAATTAATGAATTTACAAAGCTTCTTGTGACCACTTAATGGGGAAAATTGATTTTAAGGAATAATTGTGCTTTCTCACAAAATTAACGTCACTGTCACAATGACAATTTTTATCCTTTTTTTTTGAAGTGGGAAAGCTATATGCTGAAGACTAGAGACTATATAATATTTTACACAACTAAGAGACATAGATAAAACACAAACATTAATATTTAAATAATACTACTTTGGAGAAATGTTTTTTCTCCAAATTATAAAAAAACTGTCAAAAATGGTCAATAATTGTAAAAAATTGTCAAACTTTTTGAAAAATTGTCAATAATGGTCAATAATTGTCAGAACCTGTCAAAAATGGTCAAATATTGTCATAACTGTCAAAATTGGTCTATAATTGTCAAAAATGGTCAATAATTGTTAAAATTCAAGAAAATAGTCAAAAAATGTCAAATTTTTTGAAAAAATGGTCAATAATTGTCAAAAACTGTCAAAATATTTGAAAAATGGTCAAAAATGGTCATTCTATTGTGCATAAGAAGCAAGCTTCTATCGGTGGTCCGACGACCGCTCACCTTTTCTTTTTGTTGTACTAACCATAAAAATAAATATTAAGTTACTTTACTTGTATTCTTTAAATTTGTGCAGTTGTAGAAAATGTATATTGTGCAACATGTGGGGAAAGTACTTTTCCCACTAGTTGCACAATATACTATTTTTTTACGGAAGCGATCATTTTATTTCAACTAGCTTCGAAATGTCATATTTTATAAATAGTTCATAATATTCGTAGTATTCAATCGCTTTCCTATGGTTAAAATACTTACTATAATGCAGGAGATTGGTGTTTCTGTTTCTCCATCTTCGGGTGCTCTAAGTTTGAATCTACCTTGTGCTGGGTTATTTTCAATTATAGAAGTTACAAGCTCACCGCTGAAAATTTAGGTAACAATAACTTAAAAACAATAAATTAGTCTCAACAGTTTAAGTAAAAAATATACAGTTTGGTTAAATGATGGAGTTTACATTTTTTGGCTTATCCGGATTCAAACAATGACCAAAGACATATTTGCTTGATAAACTTGAAATACAGATTAAGGCGTTAGAAAAGGATAATACTTGTCTTCGGGTCTCTTCAATTTCGACATTCAATAAGCTGGAGAGACTTGGGCATAAAAGTTCAACAAGAAAATGTAGTTTATGAATCGAAATAAAATCGAATTCGACATTAATATGATATTTACTTACGGATTGTCAGTATCATCACATTCAAGTAAGCTACTGTAAGCACTGTTGTACAGAGTGCATACAATTAAAGCTGCCAATGCCAATTTGATGTACATGTTACTGATAAGAAAGGACGATTATGTTTTTTGCACTAAATCTGTAACAATTTATAGTGATTTAATCGATTGTTATCTCACAATTGCTTGATAAAATATGCAAATGGTCAAAAGGTTTTTTTTATAACCAATGTGATTAAATAAAATAAATTATTGCATTTAATAGATTTTATTCCATTCATGTAATTCTGGAAGACTAATCTACTGGGAAAAAATTAACAATACCATTACAATTACAATTATCGAACATTTTTGACAATTATTGATCAATTTTGAGAATTTTTGACAATTTTTCAAATATTATTTTGACAGTATTTAACAATTATTGTCCATTTTTCGAAATTTTTAACAATTTTTCTAAAAGTTTTGATAATTATTGACCATTTTTGACAATTATTGATCAATTTTGAGAATTTTTGAACATTTTTGACAATTTTTCAAATATTTTGACAGTTTTTAATGATTTTTGACAATTATCGACCATTTTTCGAAATTTTCGACAATTTTTCAAAAAGTTTTGATAATTATTGACCTTTTTTGACAATTATTGATCAATTTTGAGAATTATCGTCCATTTTTGACAATTATTGATCAATTTTGAGAATTATTGATCATTTTTGACAATTATTGACCACTTTTGACAATTATTGATCAATTTTGATTCTTTTTCAAATATTTTGACAGTTTTTAACGATTTTTGACAATTATTGACCATTTTTCGAAATTTTTGACAATTTTTTTAAAGTTTTGACAATGATTGACCATTTTTTGACAATTATTGACCTTTTTTGACAATTATTGATTAATTTTGAGAATTTTTGACCATTTTTGACAAGTTTTCAAATATTTTGACAGTTTTTAACGATTTTCAAACAATGTTGACCATTTTTGACCATTTTTCAGAATTTTAACAATTATTGACCATTTTGGACAGTTTTTAACAATAAATGTCTATTTTTGAGAGTTTTTAACAATAATTGATAATTTCTAACAATTTATGATAATTTATGACTATTTTTTCAAAATTTTTTGACAATTATTGACAATTATTGACAATTATTGACAATTATTGACAATTGTTGACAATTATAGACCATTTTATCCAAATTTTTGACTATTTTTGACCATTTTTTCAAATTTTTGACAATTTTTCAAAAAACTTAACAATGTTCTCATTTATTTTTCAGAATTTTGACAATAATTGTCCATTTTTAAAAGTTTTTGACAATTTTTCAAAAATTTTGACCATTTTCTCGAAATCTTGAAAATTGAGCATTTTTACTAAAATTGTATAAGTTTTTACCATTTTTAAAATTTTGACCATTTTTTCAAAATTTTGACAATTTTTCGAATATTTTGACAATTTTTGAAAATATTTAACAATTATTCACCATATTTTCAAAATTTTGACAGTTTTTAACAATTATTGACCATTTTTGACAATCATTGACATTTTTCTAAAAGTTTTGACAATTATTGACCATTTTTGACAATCATAGACTAATTTTTGACATTTTTCTAAAAGTTTTGACAAGTATTGACCATTTTTGACAATTATGAACCATTTTTAACAAAATTTTTCGACAATTTTTGATAATTATTGACCATATTTGACAATTTTCTAAAACTTATACACACACACTTATAGGTGTGAAAAATTATCAAAAATTGTCAAAATTATGAAAAAATGGTTAATAATTGCCAAAAATTTGGAATTAAAATTTGTCAAAAACTGTCAAAATTTTGAAAAAATGGTTAATAATTGCCAAAAATTTGGAATTAAAATTTGTCAAAAACTGTCAAAATTTTGAAAAAATGGTTAATAATTGCCAAATATTTCAAAAATTGTCAAAAATTGTAAATAATTGTCAAAAATTTTGAAAAATGTTTTAAAATTTTGAAAAATGTTTAAAATTTTTGAAAAATTGTAAAAAAGGGTCAAAACCAATCAAAATTCGTCAAAAATGGTCCAAAAGAATCAATAATTGTTAAAATTTTGAAAAATGGCCAATAATTGTCAAAATTTTGAAAAAATGGTCAATAATTACCAAATATGTTAAAATTTTTGAAAAACTGTCAAAAATGGTCAATAATTGTCAAAATTCGTCAAAAATGGTCAAAAATGGTCAATAATTGTTAAAATTTTTGAAAAATTGGCAAAAATTTTTAAATATGGTCAAAAATTGACAAGAATTTGGAAAAATCGTCAAAAATTGTCAAAATTTTGAAAAAATGGTCAATAATTATAAAAAACTGTCAAAAATGGTCAAGAATTATTAAAAACTGTCAACATTTTTGAAAAATGGTCAAAATTTTTGAAAACTAGTCAAAAATGGTCAATATTTGTCAGAACCTTTCAAAAATGCTCAAAAATGGACAATAATTGTTGAAATTTGGAAAAATGGTCTAAAATGGTCAAACTTTTTGAAAAATTGTCAAAAATGATCAATCATTGTCAAAACTGTGAAAATTGGTCAATAATTGTCAAAAATGGTCAATAATTGTTAAAATTTGAAAAAATGGTCTAAAATGGTCAACATTTTTGAAAAATTGTCAAAAATGATCAATAAATATTAAAATTTGAAAAAATTGTCAAAATTTGAAAAAATGGTCAATAATTGTCAAATATGCTATACATTTTGAAAAATCGTCAAAATTTTTGAAAATAGTGAAAAATTCACGGAAAATGGTCATTCTATTGTGCATAAGAAGCAAGCTTCTGTCGGCGGTCCGACGACCGCTCACCTTTTTTTTTTGCTTATGGTCCATTGTTAAATAAAAGTTCTCTAATTTTATTGTTTTTTGTCTCTTTCTCGTGAAATAGTCACGTCGAATACCACTCGAGAAAAAATTATGTAGGCAAAATTGTTCTCAAGGTTTTATTCAAGTTCATGAAATTTTTGATAAAATCACTCTCCTCGCGACTCGTGATTTTGTCAAAAATGTCATTCGCGAAATTGCCAAGCAACAAACTCTCATACCTTCCGAAAATTTTGAGGACAAAATTTTTTCTCTTGTAAGAGATATTATATATGACAATCATCATTTTACTTTATTTCAATTACATGACCGTGGATTTTGATCCGATGTATATCTTTCGAAATTTATTTTTTTACGCAATAAAATATTGGTTTTTTATCTCATCAACTCAAGTACTTTATGTACAAAAAATAGTGCTTTGTTATATGATAATAATGTAAATCCCAATGTCGCAAAACTATCAAATCATTGTCATGAAAAACTATTATAAATCATGAAAAAAAAAATATCATACCTACAATAAATCATGAATTGTTCAATGAAGGGTAGCATTGAATTTTCTATTGGTGGACCAAAAATGTATCATTAATTTAATTAATAAAACAAATTAATTTATAAAATTCTTTTTAGGGTTTTTTCTTTACTTTATACAGGGTGTATCGTAAATCAGATGGTAGATTATACAAAATTTGTAATTTGATATACAATTTTTTGTCAGTTTGTGAGATACAGGTTGATGAAGGATGTAATACTCATTATATTGCTTATTTGGTTAACGAACTCATCTGCACTCTTTATCAGCTTGTATTTCACGAAATAACAAGTTTAGATAAACATTTTGTCCAGATATTTTTAATTTTTCCTTTAATTCGCGGTACTTATGTACGGGACACTCTGTATACCAAAAGTTTTTTCGCAGTCATTCAGCAATCATTGGAGTCCAAAAATTATCAGACACTTCACGTTATTTAATTGAAATATGGATTTGGAATAAAGTTATTAAAATACAATTTGTTTATCTGAGGTAATTAAATATTTACGTAAATTAACTTTACAGGTGTCAAATTTCAAGTAGCAAATAAAAAAACACGATGAAGCTAATAGAAAATGTTTAATGCTTCATGTCCTCTTAGATATTGATATACTTTAATATAAATATATAAAATTTATATTGAGTATCATTCAGTATATTTGCTGTTACGTTGGAAAATAGGTAAGTTTCAGGCAAACAATTCGAAATTTAGTATAAAATAAGAATAATATTTTGTTTTCAGTAAATATGATTATAACGAGTAGCTATGTATACGATTTAATCGTTTTCACGATTACTTTGATCTTGGCTTCGGTGATTTATATAAAACATAAGTATAGTTTTTGGAAAAATAGAGGCATACCCCAAATAACGCCGATTTTTCCTTTTGGTAATCATGGAATAGCATTACCCAAGGGAATAGCTATTGGAGCCGTTACGAAGAAATATTACGATGAATTTAAAAAAATGGGATGTAAATTTGGAGGAAAGTATTGTGTAGATATAAGTTTTTCCTTGATTTAATGTCACTTCAAAAATATAAATGATTTATTATCTAAGACAGCTGATAATGTTAGGACAATTATTAAAGAAGATAAAGTAAAGTTCATGATATTAAGGCATGTACATTTTTTGAACAAGCCATGGAAAAATTAAAATTGATTAAATAGGCTTCTTTCTGACCGCCGACAGAAACTTGCTTCTTATGCACAATATAATGACCATTTTTCGTGAATTTTTCACTATTTTTCAAAAATTTTGACGATTTTTCAAAATGTATAGCATATTTGGCAATTATTGACCATTTTTTCAAAATTTTGACAATTTTTTCAAATTTTAATATTTATTGATCATTTTTGACAATTTTTCAAAAATGTTGACCATTTTAGACCATTTTTTCAAATTTTAACAATTATTGACCATTTTTGACAATTATTGACCAATTTTGACAGTTTTGACAATTATTGATCATTTTTGACAATTTTTCAAAAATTTTGACCATTTTAGACCATTTTTCCAAATTTCAAAAATTATTGTCAATTTTTGACAATTTTTGAGCATTTTTGAAAGGTTCTGACAAATATTGACCCTTTTTGACTAGTTTTCAAAAATTTTGACCATTTTTCAAAAATGTTGACAGTTTTTTATAATTATTGACCATTTTTTCAAAATTTTGACAATTTTTGATAATTTTTGAGTTTTTGACGAATTTTGACAATTATTGACCATTTTTGACAATTTTTCAAAAATTTTAACATATTTGGCAATTATTGACCATTTTTTCGAAATTTTGACAATTATTGGCCATTTTTCAAAATTTTAACAATTATTGATTCTTTTGGACCATTTTTTACAATTTTTGACGAATTTTTGACGAATTTTTGACAATTATTGACCGTCTTTGACAATTATTGACCATTTTTGACAATTTTTCGAAAATTTTAAACATTTTTCAAAATTTTTGACAATTTTTGAAAATATTTGGCAATTATTAACCATTTTTTCAAAATTTTGACAGTTTTTGACAATTTTTAATCATTTTTCCAAATTTTTGGCAATTATTAACCATTTTTTCATAATTTTGACAATTTTTGACCATTTTTAATAATTTTTAACAATTATTAAAAATTTTGAAATATGGTCAATAATTGTTAAAAACTGTCAAAATTTTGAAAATATGGTTAATTGTTAAATATTTTCAAAAACTGTCAAATATTTTCAAAAATTGTCAAAAATTCGGAAAAATGATCAAAAATTGTCAAAAACTGTCAAAATTTTGAAAAAATGGTTAATAATTGCCAAATATTTTCAAAAATTGTCAAAAATTTTGAAAAATGTTTAAAATTTTCGAAAAATGGTCAAAAATGGTCAATAATTGTCAAAGACGGTCAATAATTGTCAAAAATTGTCAAAAATTCGTCAAAAATTGTAAAAAATGGTCCAAAAGAATCAATAATTGTTAAAATTTTGAAAAATGGCCAATAATTGTCAAAATTTCGAAAAAATGGTCAATAATTGCCAAATATGTTAAAATTTGACAGTTTTTGACAATTTTTAATCATTTTTCCAAATTTTTGGCAATTATTAACCATTTTTTCATAATTTTGACAATTTTTGACCATTTTTAATAATTTTTAACAATTATTAAAAATTTTGAAATATGGTCAATAATTGTTAAAAACTGTCAAAATTTTGAAAATATGGTTAATTGTTAAATATTTTCAAAAACTGTCAAAATTTTTGAAAAATTGTCAAAATTTTTAAAAAATGGTCAAAAATTGTAAAAATTTCGATAAAATTGTCAAAATTTTTGAAAAATGGTAAAAACTTGTACAATTTTAGTAAAAATGGTCAATGGTCAAAATTTTTGAAAAATTGTCAAAAACTTTCGAAAATGGACAATTATTGTCAAAATTCTGAAAAATAAATGATAATTGTCAAAAATTGTTAAGTTCTTTGAAAAATTGTCAAAAATTTTGAAAAAATGGTCAAAAATAGTTAAAAATTTGGAAAAATGGTCTATAATTGTCAACAATTGTCAATTATTGTCAAAAATTTTTGAAAAAATAGTCATAAATTATCATAAATTGTTAGAAATTATCAATTATTGTTAAAAACTGTCAAACATAGACATTTATTGTTAAAAACTTTCCAAAAAGGGTTGAAAATTGTCATTCATTTTTACAAATTTTTTAAATTGTAACAATTATTGACCATTTTTGACAATTATTGACCAATTTTCACAGTTTTGACAATTATTGATCATTTTTTACAATTTTTCAAAAATGTTGACCATTTTAGACCATTTTTCCAAATTTTAACAATTATTGACCATTTTTGACAATTTTTGGGCATTTTTGACAGGTTCTGACAATTATTGACAATTTTTCAAAACTTTTTACCATTTTTCAAAAATTTTGACAATTTTTAATAATTATTGACCATTTTTGACAGTTTTTTATAATTATTGACCATTTTTCAAAATTTTGACAATTCTTGACAATTATTGACCATTTTTCCAAATTTTTGTTAATTTTTGAAAAGATTTCGCAATTATTAACTATTTTTCCAAAATTTTGACAGTTTTTGACAATTTTTGACGATTTTTCCAAATTCTTGAATGAGTTGTCGCGTGACGTACGCTTTTTCGTAACTTCACACGTTTTACGAGTTCACTAGCCGTCTCAAGAGTCCTATGTCGTGCAATAAGAAGCAAGCTTCAAAAAGATTGGGTTTTTTAAATTGTAACAATTATTGACCATTTTTGACAATTATTGACCAATTTTCACAGTTTTGACAATTATTGATCATTTTTCATAATTTTTCAAAAATGTTGACCATTTTAGACCATTTTTCCAAATTTTAACAATTATTGACCATTTTTGACAATTTTTGGGCATTTTTGACAGGTTCTGACAATTATTGACCATTTTTGACAATTTTTCAAAAATTTTTACCATTTTTCAAAAATTTCGACAATTTTTAATAATTATTGACCATTTTTGACAGTTTTTTATAATTATTGACCATTTTTTCAAAATTTTGACAATTTTTGACAATTATTGACCATTTTTCCAAATTTCTTACAATTTTTGAAAATATTTCGCAATTATTAACCATTTTTTCAAAATTTTGACAGTTTTTGATAATTTTTGACGATTTTTCCAAATTCTTGAATGAGTAATCGCGTGACGAACGGTTTTTCGTAACATTACACGTTTTACGAGTTCACTAGCCTTCCCAAAAGTCCTATGTCGTGCAATAAGAAGCAAGCTTCAAAAAGATTGGGTTGTGGTAGAAAATTTCTGTAGATTTTTAAAAAGTATAAAATGTTTCTAAAGGGAAAACGAAATTTAAATGGGGTAAACATTATATGGTGAAATTTTCCAAATAAATGGTATGGAATTCGAAGAAACAGCTCGTAGAATAATATTGATGAATATTTTCCAATACTTTTTGGTATGAAGAATTAGAATGCATGTACAGGAGTGGAACTCAGATTCCAAACCCGAAAATTTTGTTTTAGGGTGCATTTAAAAAAATGTTTTACTGCAAAATAGGGGCTGGCAAAAGTTAAAAAAGTTATAAACAATGAAGTAAGACAAAAATATGGTTCGGGTTTTTGCAAATATCTCAAACACTTTTTGAGATATCTGAAATTTGGAAGAATTTTTATCAACAATCTAAAGGCATTGTTTCATCAACGTTTTCATTAAATAGTGGAATTAATTAAAAACAGTTTCATTTATAAAATTAATATGAGTAGATTCCACAAATCATTAACTCTATTTTTCAGGAATATATTTTGGATTAGATCCATATTTGGTAGTTGTAGATCCATCGTACACAAAACACATCTTAACAAAAGATTTTCAGCATTTTGTTGATCGAGCGTTTTACTTAAACAGGAAAGATCCCATCTCCGTTCATCTTTTATCCCAAGTAGGCGACGAATGGAAAACCGCTAGAGTAAGATATAAATACAATAATCATTTGACCACTTAAGTTAAGTTAAGTTAAGGTAAACACTCTTATCAGAACATAATTTTGTTATCGAAAACGCGCATAAGATTGATAGAGAGAGATAAAGTGTTAGTGTAGTGGGTGTAAACTATTCCAAAAATTCTGAACTTAACTAACATCTCACAATGTTAACGTCTCCAACGTTATCTTCACCCATTGGTTCGGTTTCTGTGGGTGGTCTGTTCAAAACTGGCTATCGTGCCTCCAAGTTATATTACCCCTTCAACTTCAATATTTACAAGGCACTTGATAAACTATGGAGAAGTAGGTCTATCCACATCCTCAAGACTCTCTAGCGCAACTTCTAGATTTTGTAGACAGTATAGCTTAGCAGCCAGTGATGATACTCGGTGTTTTCAACCAATTCCATTTTGCTGATATGATAGTTTAGCCTGCAGTTTTCAGTAAGGATTCCGATTATGAACCTGATCTTCCCTATGTCCAGCAAGACTTCTGCTTTCAGTTTCAAACTTCCTTTGATAAAGGCCCTTGCTTGCCTCAAGCCTAGTATCTCATTCCAGTAGACCAACTGATCTGAGGGTCATCTTCCCATATCATTCTATTTTCCACCAACTCTTTTAAAATTTCCATTTTTGCTCATCTATTTTTTGAATCACTTCTTCCTCATCCTTTACCAACTTTATAAAAAATCTTCATTGAACTCACTGATGTCCAGTCTTACTCTTGCATCCTGATACTTCAAATTATGGATTGTTGTTGGCATGTTATTATTTTTTCAGAGCAAGTTTTCCTACATGTTTACTTCAGCAAAATTGAAGCAGTTCTTCAATACAATGCAAGAGAGCGGTGAAAATTTGAAAAAAACTTTAAAAACTTTCGAGAATGGCGATGTGGACGTGGATATCGCTGAAGTTATTGCTTGTTATGCGACCGATGTCCTCGGTAAGACACAATTTATTTGTACACTTCACAGGTATTCCATTATTGACAAATATTACAAAAAATGAGTCTATTTATTTTAGGTATAGAAACATTTGCATTTCACTTAACATCAATTTTTTTAAGGTTTGGTTGTATTTGGAGTTGAAGCAAATAGCTTTAAAAGTTCCGATGCAATTTTCAGACAAACGGGAAGAGATTTTTTCACATCATTCACATTTCTACATCGAGTGCGTCTATTTTTAACAATTTGTTACCCGAAATTGGCAGCAAAGTTCGGTGTATCAAATATACAGCCTTATATTCAAGACTTTTACATGAACTTCATGAAAGAAGCTTTGGAATACAGAGAACAAAATAAAATTTATGGACAAGATTTCATACAAGTGCTAATTGAAATGAAGCAGTCTGGAATTGTGCTCACTTTGGAAGAAATAACTTCACAAGTAAATATAATTGTGGAAATAATACTTATTTTTTTAAATTTCAATTACTATTTGTATTTGTAAAAAACAAGTTGGCCTCCAGACTATCTTTTATTACTTTACCGGCCCTTTTTCCAATGATGAGTGTCCAACACATCCTAATTAAGGCGAAGATCCACACCCTGATATCAAACAAAGAGTTCATTATCGACGCCCAGCCGATTTTTTACGGTGATTTGCAAGGCATTCCGTCGGAACCAACCAGAATCCTGGTTGTTCGCCTATTCTGGATCCATACATTTTGGCGACTGCTCTTCAATGAATCTTTGGCCTGTGTCATTTCAGTCACACCATTCTCCAGACTGTTCTTTTTGTCCAAGTACTGCTTTTTCGCTATACCTACCACAGATAGTTTCTGGACTATTGGGATCACGTCGTGCCTACTCAGGCTCCTAATTACCGTTATAATCTAAGTGGCCTGGTACCCAGGTTAAAAACAGTCTATTTTCCCATTTTTGTACTGCTTTTTTCGCTATTCCTACCACAGATAGTTTCTGGACTATTGGGATCACGTCGTGCCTACTCAGGCTCCTAATTGCCGTTATGATCTAAGTTGCCTGGTACCCAGGTTAAGAACAGTCTATTTTCCCATTCTTGTACCGCCTTTTTCGCTATACCTACCACAGATAGTTTCTGGACTATTGGGATCACGTCGTGCCTACTCAGGCTCCTAATTGCCGTTATGATCTAAGTTGCCTGGTACCCAGGTTAAGAACAGTCTATTTTCCCATTCTTGTACCGCCTTTTTCGCTATACCTACCACAGATAGTTTCTGGACTATTGGGATCACGTCGTGCCAACTCAGGCTCCTAATTGCCGTTATAATCTAAGTGGCCTGGTACCCAGGTTGAGAACAGTCTATTTTCCCATTTTTGTACTGCTTTTTTCACTATTCCTACCACAGATAGTTTCTGGACTATTGGGATCACGTCGTGCCTACTCAGGCTCCTAATTGCCATTATAATCTAAGTTGCCTGGTACCCAGGTTAAGAACAGTCTATTTTCCCATTCTTGTACTGCTTTTTTCGCTATACTTACCACAGATAGTTTCTGGACTATTGGAATCACGTCGTACCTACTCAGGCTCCTAATTGCCGTTATAATCTAAGTGGCCTGGTACCCAGGTTAAGAACAGTCTATTTTCCCATTCTTGTACTGCCTTTTTCGCTATACCTACCACAGATAGTTTCTGGACTATTGGGATCACGTCGTGCCTACTCAGGCTCCTGATTGCCGTTATAATCTAAGTGGCCTGGTACCCAGGTTAAGAACAGTCTATTTTCCCATTTTTGTACTGCTTTTTTCGCTATACCTACCACAGATAGTTTCTGGACTATTGGGATCACGTCGTGCCTACTCAGGCTCCTAATTGCCGTTATAATCTAAGTGGCCTGGTACCCAGGTTAAGAACAGTCTATTTTCCCATTCTTGTACTGCTTTTTTCGCTATACTTACCACAGATAGTTTCTGGACTATTGGGATCACGTCGTACCTACTCAGGCTCCTAATTGCCGTTATAATCTAAGTGGCCTGGTACCCAGGTTAAGAACAGTCTATTTTCCCATTCTTGCACTGCCTTTTTCGCTATACCTACCACAGATAGTTTCTGGACTATTGGGATCACGTCGTGCCTACTCAGGCTCCTAATTGCCGTTATAATCTAAGTGGCCTGGTACCCAGGTTAAGAACAGTCTATTTTCCCATTTTTGTACTGCTTTTTTCGCTATACCTACCACAGATAGTTTCTGGACTATTGGGATCACGTGGTGCCTACTCAGGCTCCTAATTGCCGTTATAATCTAAGTTGCCTGGTACCCAGGTTAAGAACAGTCTATTTTCCCATTCTTGTAGGGTTTCCAAGTAGTTCCAAACGAGTTTAGAGTTAATCTACTTGGAGCTTGGCTGTCGGAGTAAAGGAAGCAGTTGTGAGCTACTCGTTCTTTAGAGTTATTTAGACCAAATCATTTGTAAATGAGGATAAGTAAAGAAACATTTAAAAATCAATGGCTTAATAGAAATTAATAATAATTTTAATTCCGTAGGCATTAATATTTTTCACTGGTGGATTTGAAACCTCTTCTGGAACAGCGTCGTTTATATTATATGAGCTAGGTTTACATCAAGACTCGCAAGATAGAGTTAGAGAAGAGATAATTAAAGTCTTAAAAAAACATGACGATAAATTAACTTATGAAGCTATTAGTCAACTGACTTATTTACGTCAAATATTCGATGGTGAGTTTTGGAAGGGTAAATTGAAAAACGGAGTATTAATGCTGTAACAATATTTTTTAGAGACTTTAAGGAAACATCCTCAACTAACCACTATCACTAGAGTATGTGTTAAGGACTACACATTTGAAAATACTGACATAACCATTAAAAAAGGCACAAATGTAGTTCTTCCAATTTTGGGTTATCATCGTGATGCAGATTATTATCCAGATCCAATGAATTGGGACCCTGAAAGATTTAGCGACAAAGATACCAGACATGAAGGATATTTTCCGTTCGGGGATGGACCAAGAAATTGCATCGGTAAGGACTATAGTACAAATAATCTTTAGAATTTGCGGTTTTTTTGATTTTGTATTTTCTTGAAACGTTTTCGGAAGAGAATTGATAGAAATAATATAAAATATTTCGTTTTCGTTTGCAGGTGCTCGCTTTGGTTTGCTTCAAGTAATATTAGGAGTGGTAACTATATTACGAGACTACAGAGTTTTTGTGAGTCCCAAGACAGAGGAGCCTTTGGAGTTCGATGAGCAAATGTTCGTTACTAGGACGAAGCAAACAATATATTTGAGAATAGAAAAGGTTGAAAAATAGAGGACAGATTAAAATTATTATATTATATTAAATCTTATAGTATCATGGAAATACTTTTTCAGATATAAAATTGTTAATAAACAATATTTTTGTTATTTAAACTCCCAAAAATAAATATCGTTTCAGTAATTCCGTATTGAAGAATATTCTGCACCTGCTCAAACTTACTTAGGTCTTCCTCTTCAGTACTTCCTAGGGAACGTTGAGGGTGATGGTGACGGCTTTGACAAATGTCTTAACAGAACACTGCCGCTCAAATGAACACTTAAAAAACGTCAAACGAGTGGAGAAGAAAGAATGTAGTTTATGTGGACAAAAAAAGAGTTGTTATGCTGGTGATACAAAAAGAAAAATTTGTCTACCTATTTCAAAGGAAGATAAGAAGCGGTTTTCATAAACTGACAAACTAGGTTTTTAATTTTATGCAAAATAATTGGGTTGTGTACAAAATGTGAAATAGACCAGGTTATGATTTTATGCTCTTGAAATATATTTTTTTATTTTACCACAAAAATAAGCATAATAACCAAAAAAAAAATAATTATTCAGAAAAAGGTTTAATAAGTGGGTAGGAGAAAAAATTATATGTATCACTCAGGAGTAAACTGCCTTCTTCTCCCTTGAATGATTACTACATCCTGCGGGAGGAAAAGTGGCACTTTCCTACCTAGTAATACAAATAGCTATTTCTCAAAGGTTTTATTCATTCATTTCTACTTCCTACCATTTTCAAGTGAATCATGAAGTAAAAATAAAGTGTATCAATATATCGTGTATATTTTCATTGCCATAGATAATTTTCAACAACAATTTAATCAATTTCTGCTTTGTTGTAACTTATGTATTTATCACTCGCTCTAGCGCACCATACATATGTAAAAAGTGTTGCCTACTTCCCACTGACATTTCCCGTCTCTTTTTCTCCTTATACCGGTCAGCCTAAAGCGGCGGTCACACTACTAACCAATTAACAGTTGTTCAGATCAGCAGGTAACCGGTAAACCTCGTAGGGAAGGGTAGTCCACACTGGGACGGCTTTCACTGTGGGACATTCCATTTTTCTCCATTTTCTCCTTATAACATATTTGAGATTTGGCAACCCTGTAATAAATCTAAGATGGATGACAAAGGTCACCGGCCATATTGCCGCCTATGGCGCAGTTGTTTGTTGATAGTATGGTGATCAACGTGGTTTTAAGAACCTTTTAACTGAAACATACACAGTTAAAATCCTCAATTGTGCAGTTTCTTCATTTTGCGAGTAAGTATATTTGAGCACACACTTTTTAGCAATATATTTATAGTAGAAATTGTCTCAAACTTAGTGTGACCCACGGGAACTGGCTAGATAAGGAACACCAAATCAAATGGAGGTTGACACAATACAAAGATTTTCTTCAAACAGTTGATGATATTTTTCAATAAAAATGATATTACATATAAAATCAGGCAGTATAAACAACAATTCTAAAACTAAGTAATTCGGAAATTAATGGCTGTATGGATATGATAACATATTCGTAGTCAATACCTCCTTCTTCTATTACCGGGACGCTCTCACTTTCTTCGTTATCAAAAACCTAAAAATAATTAATAAATATAAATTAAAATTGAAGAACTAAAGAATGTAATAAGACTGCTAAAAAATGGAAAAGCACCAGGAAATGATACGATCACGGCTGAAATGATCAAAAACTTGGGAGAAATAGGAATTGAAAGTATACTCTTTATTTTGGGCAGGGGGTTTACGTTTCTAGGGGGGTATTGTGGTACTATCTATTGCTCAAATTTATTTGAATAATCCTTAATACAGTCTTTATTATTTCTGTCCATTGTTTACAAAGTGGAATTATTTGTTGGATGGCATTGACAATTGGCCGTGACATTCGTGTCTTGGATAAAAGCGTTCGTTTGTCATGCCGTGGCTTACATAGAGAGAAGTGTAGCACTTTATGACTTGATCTGTGCGGAGCACGCTCGGTATAGTGAGCAGTGTAGTTCGGATCTATGTTTCGGGTAGGTTTCTCTATGGTAGTATTTTGTACTGAAGTTGAGGAAGTGTCAGTCACTTTTTTTCCGCTGTGTTCTTTCTACTAGATGGCTTGGTTTCCAAAAGTGCATCGAACGAGAATCTGAATTTTGTTAATGACTGGGAAGTCATCCCCTGCTGTGTTTTATAGGTTCTCGTTCTGAATTAGTTGTTGAATATACGGTATAGTATTTTGTTCTACAGGAGTTAGTATTGTTGGAGAATTCCGTCCTGTTCTGGAAGCCGTTGTCAGAAAGCCTTATTTGCACTCAAACGATTGAAAGCGCCAAGTTTTGGCATTGGAGGTGTGCCACATGTTGATGATGTTGGTTCATTATTTGTTGGTTGCCATCCAGTAGGAGGAAGATTTTGAGTACTGGACCCTTTTTGGAAAAGGGTTCACCTGGCCACGGCCAGTGATAAAAGATATTGTTTATCAATGAAAACCGCAAAATATAGACGAATTAAAAGAAAACATAAGACAAGCATGTCGCCAAATTACTCCTGAAGTGATTCAAGCCATGTAATCCTTAATACATTTATTTATATTGTTCCTTTAAGCTTTAAGGCTTTCTTGATTAATTTAACAAAAATAAAAAATGAACTGATATTTTCATGAACCACTTATGAACCCATTTTATTTTTGAAAAATTTCTTGAATAGAAGATGGAAGACCACATCCAAAATTATAAAAAAAATATACAGGGTGCTATAAAAAATTTAAAGTTAGGGGTTGTAACTAAGGGACGAATATTTAGTGGATGATCTTTTCTACGCCATATTAAAGTGTATTAGAAATGGAATAGATCAGTTTTTGTCCCATTCGAAAATCTCTATTCGTTTAGGAGATATAGCCTGGATAAATTAGTCTTCTCGGGCTATATGCCCCCACAGAGATTGAATTACACTTCTTAGTTAAACGGGGTTGGTATATCTGCATAGTGCATATAGCCCGAGAAGTAGTTGTTGCTTCTTAGTGAACGGTTTCTGTTCTTTGAAAAATATTTTTCAAAAACTTCGTTAGGCGTTATAATAGTATTAAACTATTATCTTTGACGTGTATTGATAACACGTTTTACTAAAATATCACAATTTTTACAGGAAACTGTAATTAAGTGAAACTGATTTACTTTAATATTATCTATAATTGCATTTATAGCCACCTCAAAGTTTTTTTCTACTACTATATTTATACTTACTGTTATACATGTTATGGGTTTCTTCAGAAATAATGTATCTGGAACACGTACTTTAATCGTACTACCTACAACAGTTGTTGATATCTCCTTGTCGTATACTGTGGTTCTTCTAAAATAAATAAAAACAAAGCTATTTTATTTTGTACTCAATACGACAAACGCAAATGATAAGACACTGGCTGTTTGAATACTCGAATGAAGTCCAGCAAACTCAACTTCGTGACATTGAACAGTTTGAAAACTTAGTTTCTTAGAAGATTAAGAATTTAATAATCATGATAATTAATTGCAAAATCTTATGGCCATACGTTAGATACGTAAGTTTGCCTTCTCCAGACTTATTCCTTGAGATAGAATATCATCTCCTTCTAATGGTGCTCTATAGACTAGGACAAATCAAAAAGATCCAGATACTTTGGAGCTATTTATGTGAGTCCCCTACCTTAAAGTAGGAACCATCCTCTTAAAGTCTACAGCCTTTCTTCAAATGTTTTATCCTTAGAGTACTTTTCTTCCTTAGCTCATCTCTTGTTTAAACAAACAGCTATACCATTCTTACATTCCTTCCCCTTCACCACATGAACAATTGTGTCTCACAAAAAGCTGGTCCTATCGCCAGCTACACCTCAGCCTCTTGAGCCTTTTGAGTCTTCGGGGTTAGCTTCATAACACCCATTCCGTTACTCTATTTCCCTCTACAGGCTCTTTATCGATTGTCAGTTGTGTTCTTCAGGAGTTACCCTCGCAATCTGACAGTATATGTTTGGCCACCCCTTTACTACATTGTCTGCAGAAAAGTTCTACGTTGTATAGCATCATTTTGTGTAGGTGCTCTCTCATTGGACTGTGACCAGTGAGAAGACCCGTTATTCTTCTGATTTGATTCCCACACATCTTGGTTGGTTCTTCAGCTCTGTGCTATAA
Source organism: Lochmaea crataegi (assembly GCA_947563755.1). NCBI lineage: Eukaryota > Metazoa > Arthropoda > Insecta > Coleoptera > Chrysomelidae > Lochmaea > Lochmaea crataegi. The sequence goes on along the minus strand of OX387427.1, from coordinate 4,302,054 downwards.
CGGTTCTTTAACTGTACTTTCTTTATCGATATGCGATGTGCCTTTTTGAAAAGTTGATACAGTTGTGTGTGTCACTTCTTCTCTAACTGAAAAAACCGTTGCAGCTGCAGTATTCTCTTGGGAAGCTCTTCTCAGTCAAGAATCCGGATCCAGATGAGTGGGTTTTACCTTCTAATGTAGCAGTGTCGTTCAAGATGTTAATATTTGTAAAATGATTTAAAAAAAACTTACGCTCTATCAGGATCTGGACAGTCTGTGAGACTCTCAGCGCTCAATAGATTCACTAAGGACACCAGTAGAAGGACTGCAAATATAAATTTGTACATTTTGTCCAAATAATTATCGGATAAATAATCGATATGATCTAAATTTTTATTGTCAAACCAAAATATGTACTTCCAGCTTTTATAATATATTTTGTTTGTTTTAGGTTGAAATATTGAGATAACGATCATATCTTATCAGAATTCAATGGCGTTTTCTATTGAAGGTGAGTGCTTTTTATAATTTCAAATTAATTTAATGTAAAATTAGGCCGAAATGAATATTTTAATCTGGTTAAAATGGCAGATATGATCTTCTTAGAAATTCTAGTTTCAAGAAATTACGATCAACTTGCATATATATCGTCTCTTATCATTATTCTATAACAGCTAAATGAGAAACATCCTGTTTCTTATCAGTATTCTACTAAGGGATAACATTTTTAACTAAAATTTTAATTGCAGCTGGTTGAAAATTAGAAAAAAACTACCTATGCTGCGTTGGTTGGGTGAAAAAAAACAAAGCAACAAATGGCAAAAAGTGCGATGACTCGTCTGCATGGGAACCACAGTTGCAATGGGATCGTGCCCCAGCGCAGCCCCACGTCTACGTCTACGTCTACGTCTACGTCTACGTCTACGTCTACGTCTACGTCTACGTCTACGTCTACGTCTACGTCTACGTCTACGTCTACGTCTACGTCTACGTCTACGTCTACTTCTACGTCTACGTCTACATCTACTTGAGGATTGCTCTGGAAAATGCCTACAGGCTACTTCAGGCTAAATCTTTGAAACTCCCGGCGATCTGACGGGGAAGCTTGAGATACTAAGGGTTGGAGCAACTTAATCCATGAAGATGCCCACGGACTTCATGTCTGCGAAACAAGATTTGGAACTCACGTTAGAGTTGTCAACAACGAGCGTGAGTTAACACAAAACGAAATCGCTCTAATTACGGGAGGGGCGCTCACTCACTATACTGATTGGTCCTGATACTAGGATATCATCAGCCCTGGGAAACTCTCCAAGAAAATTCCAATCAGCAATAGATTTTTGTGCTAAAGAGTGCCCCAGCTCAGCCAGAAAATTTATTGCTTTAAAGGCTGTGGCAACTTATGGGTCTAAAACAGTCTGGAACTGTCGGAAATGAGATTGCTGATGGTCTGACAAAGGAAGGAGCTTGTACTTCTTTTATAGGACCCTAAACGTTTTGTGGTATCCCAGATAGCCGCATTGTGGAAGAAGTCCGAAAATGGAAAAAGGAAGTAAGTGCAGCCTTCTGGAAAAATACTCCAAGCTAAAGGTTATTATGATCTTCTGCTCAATACGCTCAATTGCTCTTTGGAGCTTCAAGCTCATAGCAGTCACAGGAATTCTCACTGGATGGGCGGAGTGGACAGTGGAGCGTGCAAATGATTCAGATGAGACAGCGGAGTTTATAAATTAATTTAGGATATGGTGAATTCAAACAAATTTGATCAGAAAAAACATGAATTTATTCAAGAATTTCGTTCATATTGGTACTTATAAAGTAATTTAAAGTAGACTAGTTTAATGTAACTTCGAGCTAAGCTATTTTATGTACAATCAGTTCAAGTTAAAAAAAATGAAATAGACTGAATTTCAATTCCTCATAACAAAAAATGAAAAAAAATATATTTTGGTTACCCGCTTTTTATAAATAGTAAATTTGCTTAGTTGTTATTGGTGCCTATAAGGTTAAGATCCACAGACATTATAAAACAACAGACGTTCTATAACATTTGTATCGTTTCCTAAATTTTTATTATCAAATTTCGTGAAAAAAAGTAACAAGTGCAGCTGATCGATGTTCAAAATTAACCTAATCCACCACCAGCAAGGGAAGCTATCGCGGCAGATGGAATTCCAAGCTGTCCGACTTTTTTTACATTAGCTGCTGGTGGTATATGATTTCCTGCAACTCTAAAACCATCTTTATCTGCTATATACTCGGTGTAGTAGAACACTCCGTCAGGACCTGGATATGCAAAGTAACCGACTACTCTGGAAGACTCTTCGTCTGTACCTTCGTTTTCTATTGATCCATATTGTTCGTTGTAGATGCCGTCAGTTTGAGTCACACTAAAAAGATGATAGAAATAAGTGAAAATCTACGACGAAAGGAAAATTATTATCTCCACGTAAGAGCTTATGGTTGAAGGCGGAAAACGAGGGGGAAGAATTTCTCTGCCTAAATTTTGAAACTAAAGAAAGTAACGTAACTGGAAGACGTAAAATAATTGGGAAGAGGATATGTATGAGTTTAATTCCTCTAATGCTTTTTTAAATCATGAGGAAAAGTGGAAGGATTCCTGAAGGTGTAAAATTTCTCGGGAACCCTTTGGAGGACGACCTATCCATTGAACCATGGGTGTTTTTAAAAAGCATTAACTAGCTTGAATGAAGGAGGAGTGGGGGCAGAATTCGAGAAATCCAGGATTCTAGGGGGGTAGGGAAATAAGGCCGGTAGAGAAGTGGGATGTAGAGGAGGGGGGGAGAAACATTAAAGTGAGGAAAGCCCCAAGGATAGATGCCTGAGGGGTGATATGATGAAGAGGCTGTTGGATGAGTACTTCTGGGAACTATTCAGCAGGGTGGTAAGGGAGGAAGAGTTCCGTGACATGGGTCGAGAGTAGGGTACCTCCACAAGACTGGGAAAAGAGAGACTCGAGTGTGCGAGAGGTGTGAAGTGGAGGATGAAGTGCTGAAGAAGTTGGAGAGGAAACTAGGGGAGGCGGTTTATTGGGAGAACATGATGGAGATAATGTTGAGGGGGAGGAGGAATGGATGGAAGTGAGTGGCGTAGTAGAGAGCATGGTTAGGGGGAGAGAAGGAATCGATAGGGCATGAGAGGTAGGAGTGATAGTGGGGAGAAGACGACGGTGTGAGCGGAGAGTGTGCGAGGGACCACCGCCTGTCTCGAAGTATGCTAGGGTAGTGATTCCGAGGCGGGGGTAACGGCGAGTTTGAGGTGGGTTTGGTTGGTAGTCCAACACTGTTTGGGTCCTGGACCCATTCGAACATGAGTTTCCCATCTCGGCCCAAAAAAAACAAGCATGAATGGGAAAACTCTATAAACTGGGCGAGAACAACGGGTTCTAAGACACACTGGGAAAGAAGAAAATGAAATAGTAGATCAACTAACTGAAACACCTACTTAAGGGCCGGAATCCTCTTAAACATAAGACTGCGGATATCCTAAAATTCCTTCGGGAAATGGGTCTAAAGAAAACTACCAGTCTCTAAGACTTTCCTCAGGAATCAAGCAGAAGAAAGACCTTTTAGGCATCACTGAATATCACATACGACTAGCATTCGGGATACACAATTTTAGAAAAAAACTTACTTGTAGTTATATGTACCGACTCCATTATTATCATAATCATATTGGGTGATTCGAGCATTTCTGGAATCTTCATAGTTTCCTCTGGCGAAATAGTTATCGTTGGTGTATTGTTCGTCGTTGTATTGTCTGGACTGTCTGGATACATGTTGTTTATCCTCCTTTGTCGATGGTGGTCTGGCGCTCGCTAGTCCCAACACCAGGCATACAACTATTATCTGTGAAAATTACAAATATTTTTTTTAAAAACAACAAATAGTAGAATCAAAGAGGTACGAGAGATATAGATTAATCCAAACATTGGTTTGGTACAGCCACGTGCAACGTTTAAAAGATAATGTGCAGATAATCTTGCAATTGAAGGGAAGCATATAATATCCTCTAAAGTACGTTGGACGATGTTCACAGTTGGTTCCAAAAGGAGGAGATGTCTATTAACCTCTTTCCTTCGCTAAGAAAAAGAAAGTGGAAGAACTTTATCCACTTTCCTTCAATAAAATATTTGGGAAAAATTATTCACAAGGCCAGACTATCCTTGTGGACATGTAGTAGGATATGTGGAAAATCTTGTGGTTTGGGCCCCAAACAGTGAAGCTCAACCTTACTAATTATTTCTCACCTATTCAATAAATATTTGTCCAGATCTAAGCTCCTGATAACTGTTGTTTTTACATTTTTCTCACACTTATAAGAACCATGTGGCTGAACTAAACTAAAGTTTGGACATGTCTACAGTATAATTTGATGTATTGATAGAGACACCAGTTAAGAAAATCTGTTGTACTATTAGTTTTTCAACCACAAATTGCAACTTAACCCATTAGTGCAACGTGTCCCTTTAAAGGGACGCCACTGTTTTAGCAGGTAGATATGTTTCTAGCCCCATTCTCTAGATATGCAAGTGTTCGTCTCGTGACTAAGGACTGTCCAGTAGGGTTGTGAGATTAAAGGAAAAGAATCGATTAAATAAAAATCGATTTTACTTTATTCAAAATTAATCGATTTGTCAAAAATCGATTTTAATAAAAAAATAATCGATTTCTGCGGAAAATTGATTTGTTTTGGTATTATTTTAAAAATTACATGCTTTCCATATTCCGATATTAAACCTAAAAGATTCATTCATTAACAATTTATCAAATTAAAAATCAAATAAAATTATATGAAAATTGTCACAAATATTGAAATATGGTCAAAAATGGTCAATATTTGTCAAAATCTATCAAAAATTGTCAAAAACTGTCAAAAATGGACAATTCTTATCAAAATTGGTCAATAATTGTCAAAAATGGTCAATAATTTTGAAAAACGGTCAAAAATACGGAGAAATGATCCATTATTGTCAATAATTATCAAAAATGGTCAATAATTTTGAAAAATTGTCAAAAATTGTCAAAAATTGTCAAAAATTGTCAAAAATTGTCAAAAACTGTTCAAAATTGACAATTATTGTTAAAAATGGTCAAAATTTTGAAAAATAGTTGATAATTGTCAAATTTGTTAAAGTTTTTGAAAACTTGTCAAACATTTTGCAATATAGTCAAAAATGGTCAATAATTGTCAAAAATTTGGAAAAATGGTCAATAATTGTCAAAAATGGTCAATAAATGTCAAAAAATATCAAAAATGGTCAAAAATTGTCAAAAACAGTCAAAAATGGACAATTATTATCAAAGTTGGTCAATAATTGTCAAAAATTGTTAAAATTTTGAAAAACGGTCGATTAACTGTCAAAAACTATAAAAATTTTGGGAAATTGTCAAAAATCGCCAATAATTGTCAAAAACTGTCAAAAATGGTCAAAAATTGTCAAAAAAGGACAATTATTTTTAAAAATTGTCAAAATTTTGAAAAATAGTTGATAATTGTCAAAAGTTTTTGAAAAATTCTTAAAAATTTTGAAATATGGTCAATAATTTTGAAAAATGGTCAATAATTTTGAAAAATGGTCAATAATTTTGAAAAATGGTCAAAAATTTGGAAAAGGGTCCATAATTGTCAATAATTATCGAAAATAATCAATAATTTTGAGAATGGCCTAAAATTTTGAAAAATGGTCTGAAATTTTGAAAAATGGTCTGAAATTTTGAAAAATTGTCAAAAATGGTCAAAAACTACAAAAATGGTTAAAAATTGTCAATTATTGTTAAAAACTGGTAAAAATGGACAATTATTGTCAAAAATGTTTAAAAATTGTCATCATTTTGAAAAATGGTCAAAAATTATCAAAAATTTTGAAAAACAGTCAAAATGGTCAAAAATGGTCAATAATTGTTAAAATTTTGAAAAATGGTCAATAATTCTCAAAAGTTGTCAAAATTTTGAAAAATAGTCAATAAATAATACGAGTTGTTTCCGAAAATCGATTTAAATACGTAATTTATAAAATCGATTTACTAAAAATCGATTAATATTGTTATAAAAATCGATAACTAAAAATCAATTATAAAAAAATAATAATCGATTCATATGAAAATCGATTCTTTTTTAAAATGGACGGAATTATTGCTCTATATAGAACGAGAATGCGACAAAGAAAATGGTATTGGCTAATAGTTTCATGATGAAACTGATGCTTAATGACCCAAATTGTTCTTATTTACTTGTTTTTCGAAGATACATAGCTCTCAGTTTGCTTCAATCTTATGGCAAAAAATGAAGCAGAGGAAAAACGGCTTCGCCATCTTCTTGCTTCCAGATTTGACAATATAGGTCTATTTTATCTGTTCAATTAGCATAGAGTCCCTTTAAAGGGACACTCAAAAACAAAGAAATGAAAACTATTAAAAAATTTTTCTTTTTTTTAGAGAAAACGGAAGAAAAAAATTAATTTTTAACTTTATCCACTAATTAGTTCATTCAGTTCAGCATCGATCCGAATTCAGTAGGTATAAAATTATCAAATGAAGATCAAACAAATCTGATTAATATTTTCACAATCTCCGATGATAATTTAGGAAGATGTTGACGACCTTGTGAATATTTTTTAAATTTTGAATGAATTTGAAGTTATCTAATGTATTCAAGTGAATATATTTATGTCAAAGATCGAATATTTTATTTATAATGAAGGTTAAGCAGGGACTTGACCTTAACATTATTTTTCTATTAAATCCGTTCTCTATAAAATTTCATTAATTAACAAAAAATTGATGTATTCGTTTGGAATGTTGTCAACAAGTACGAAATAATGTGACAAATAATACAACAAAGTTGTTATATAATTTAAAGACAAGGAAATAAAGCCGTTGACTCACGATAACTCATCTTCACGTTTTCTTAATATGCAGGACGAAATTTTAAATATACACCCAAGAGCGTTTTTATTTTGATCCCATGCATCATATATGTTATGTAATGCTATTTATATACAAGAAATACACTGCGACACCCAAAAATCAGGCTTCATTCAAAATGTAGGAGGATATTAAAAAGTGATGTTCACATATTAAGACTTCCGCCTTATCACATCTCAATAAATATGGTGTCGAGTAGAGTGAAACGGTACGTTTCATTTAGGAACTCAAGTTTCACATGCGCTAATAATAATAATGAAAATTGATTTCCAATAAAAAGGATTAATTTCTATAAAACAAATACCTTTCGATAGAATTCAAATAGGAACAACATCGAGGATGAAATCTTTCAATCACAATTATTTAAAAATCACTTTCATATGAAGATGAAAGTGAACTGCATAATTATAGTTGAAAAAAATACGAGAACAGAAATTTTCAGACGAAATAGAAATATTATTGATGATCAGGACAGTACTAGGACTTTTACAAATTTATTTTTATTAATTAATAAATAATTTAAAATTATAGACCAGTTTACTACTATATGCAAAAATGTTATTTCGATATTTTTAATAAATTATTGATTTTATTTGGAATATTTCTTTGAATTCGAATACTATTCTTGGATATTGGGCAGAGCTTAAGATTTTGAATTTATGCTTCTATAACTATAATTTTGTTGATAAAGAGATAACAAACAATAGCAAATTATTGCTTAACTTTCTAATGAACTGTATATTATCTGCCATAAAACAAAAATAAAATCATTTATTATTTGATTAATTATTTAAATAATTAACAATCAATTTGTCTTGATGTCTATTTTTTCACGAGTATTATCCTTTTTCCCAAAATACTCCCCATTTCTTCAAGACATTAATTCGTGTAATTTTTTTCCTTTTTCCTCTGCTGCTTCCAAGATTTCGTCAGCAGGAATTTTTTATCCTGGGAAGGAGAGCCTAAGGAAATAAAGTCCTTAGCTTCTTCTTCCAATATTTTCGTCTAAACTCCCTAATTCCTCATAAAGGACAATTCTGGGATCAAATATCATCAAAGAAAGAGGAGTAAGTCTAAAAAAATTGATTCCATACCTATCCCTTTGTTAAATATTTTTTGTGACTAAAAAAAAAAAATTTTTTTTGGACGAGAAATCGACTGGACCACTTAACGAGCCTTAAAAAGATGTATAAAGGCACAAAGGCTTCAATGGCCAGGACAAATTATGAGAAGAAAGTCAACAGAAAATAGCAAACTGGATCCCAAGAAAACTATGGAAAGTTGCTATAGAGAAAGAAGCAAAGGCAATGCAAATGTAGACAGGATAAAGTTGAGAAAGGTAACGAGACTAGCTAGGGCCGTCAACAGATTGTAGAAGAAGAAAAATAATGGCATTAGTCATAATCTCCAAGGATTTGACAGTTTAATAATGATGATTCGTCAATTTAAGTAACGAAACGAAAATAAATTTTGTTATTTATTTGCCATTGGGGCCTGCAAAAATATTGTTAGAGATCGTTTTCCAATTTAAATGGAAATGCATATTTGTAGGATAAATATATAGGAAGTCGTGTTGGGTTACATCGGGAAGTATTTTATGTGAAAATATAAGTTCAAAGGTAACTTTCTCTCCTTTTTGTTGACTATTACCAATAAAACTAATTATTTTATGAGGTTACTATAAATAATTATGTAATCTACTACTAAGTTCTACTCTGTAAACAATCCAAGATGAACCTAGATAATTTCGACAATACGACAATTTTTTGAACATCAAGAAAAGATAAAGAGAAAATTTTAAGTAGGTGCTATCATCATTAAATGATGATGTAGACAGTGAAAGAAAGAGATTTCATTTTGTAAGTATTTTGTTACGTAAAAGGTACAAATACGGAAATATTTGAATTAATTCTGGGAAAAAGATGGTTCATTCAAAATTAACAATAACACCGAAAATAATGAAAAAAGGCATACTGATTACACTTTACAGTGCACTTGTAAATGCAAGTATTATTTTCCCTTCCCCTTCTCAAAAAATGTCACAATAAGTTGAAAGTAAGAAACTTTTAATCCAGCTTCCTGTCAAGTAAGACAACATAATTTGAATCACAGCATACAAGAGGTTTTCAATTATTCCGACCAGATCAAGTATGTTGTTAAATTTTTGAAGGAAGCCAAATTATACAGTGGGAAACTTTTTATTGCTGATTTTACGAAAAAAAGTTATTCCTTATAAAATGGTCTAAAACATTGGTTCCCAAAGTGGTCCAGGTGGACCCCCAGGGGTCTACGGGAGACTCGATGGGAGTCTACGTTGGCGTGACAAAAAAATGCGGGTTCACAAATTTGAATTTAAAAAAAAATTAATTGTTTTTGCTACTTTTGTGGACAATTTATATTTTCGAAAAAGAGAAGAATCCTTGTAGATTCATTAAGAAGTGCATATCTTTTTTTTTTTTTTTAATTTTTGTTGCGAACCAAGAGATGAAGTTGGTACCTTAGAGGTTTTCTGAAAGCTGTCAAATCGTTCCACTCTAGTGGTCAAAATGCACAGTGTCGTTAGTAGATTAAAAATACACATTAAAACACATTAAAAAGTATTTCTGATATTTACGATTGAGTCAAATGTGTATTTTTTTACACGTAGCGTTTACGACTGAAAAATTTTGATATCTGATTATTGCATTTTGGGTTTTAGGTCATGTGGAACTTTTTTTGAACAATAACTTAAGTCAATAGTTAAAATGTTTTCCGTAGTACCTATACACACTGTATTATAAAGTTAATAATTAATTCTAAATTTTATGCTTACAGAGGTTCTAATAAAAATGATATTAGTTTGATTATTAAAATTTCACAACTCACGACTATTGTTGAAAATAATTTTGAAAAATTATATTTTTTGCGCAATATGCATATAATTTGACCAAAAAATAAAGGTTTTTAGTTGATTAATTTTAAAAAATGAACAAATTATTATTTTAATGAAAAAAAATTTGGGGATTTAAAAAAAATAGAAACATAAATAAAAATAGTCCCTAGGTCAATAATATCCCCACACTGAACACTACAAATAACGTAACCAGGTAATAAAAATTCCAATTATATATTGCATAAAGTATTCCACATTTACAATAATAATAAATTAAAGTGGTGATTTGTGAAATCTCTTTACCACATCTGCTTATTCAAAATGAATTTAATGTGTCCTAGATATAAGTAATGAAGACTCACCGCTTTGAATATCATCTTCAGTGCACCAAAAAACCGAATGATGATAATACAACTATTACGGGTTGTTTATATACTTTCAAATGGATGGTGCTCGTCCCCACGTTTCATCCATGAAAATTTGACAATAAAATATTTTTAGTGTTTTTATTGAATATTAATGTGATGATACTATAATCATTAATAATACCGTATATCTATCATTTTTATTACATTTTAAATGTAATAGTCATAACTATTGGGACGTAGGCTAAGGGCAGATTGCATGTTTGGACCAAAATATGGGATGGGACCAAATATGCCTCAATAAAATATTGCATATTTATCGATTATTATTAAAATTTGCACAGAGGCATAATTTTATACATTTTATGAATTACTTTACATTTTGTTGCAGGGGGCGCCACGTGAATGATCCCTGATGATCAAACCGACTCGTCACTTTTTTGACGAAACTTTTTAGTGATTTTGATTACAAAATATGACATAAACGCAATTGAACAGATCAGGAGTATCATAAGGGGATTTAAAATATTATTTCATTTATGAAGAGTGTGTTTTGGACTGTCAGATAATTGTTGCGGGTAAATGACATTTCTTGTCAGTGAAATATTTTTGCTGCAAGTTTATAGTCAATTGTTGCATTTTTTTAAAGCTATCATATACTTTATCTACGACCACCATTAAAATTAAGCATTTACAAACTCATATAAATACGTGAAATTACGTTTTATACATACGTCTAAAGCGTGCGAAAAAGAACAATGCTTTTTAAATGGAAGTTTCATTATAACACTCTTTTTTATTTGTATATTTATTAAGTTCTGTAATTGTAATAATTTGGTACTGTCATTAAGAAGTATGAAACGTGAATGGTCAATAATTGTCAGAATCTGTCAAAAATTGTTGAAAATTGTCAAAAATTGTTAAATATTTTAAAAAATGGTCAATAATTGTCAAAATTTTTGAAAGTTGTCAATAATTGTTGAAATTTTGGAAAATGGTCAAAAATTGTTAAAATTTTGAAAAAATGGTCAATAATTGTCAGAAACTGTGAAAAATGGTCAATAATTGTTGAAAATTGCCAAAATTTTTGAAAAATTGTCAAAAATGGTCAATAATTGTCAGAAACTGTGAAAAATGGTCAATAATTGTTGAAAATTGCCAAAATTTTTGAAAAATTGTCAAAAATGGTCGATAGTTGTCATAAACTGTCAAAAATGGTCAATAATTGTTAAAATTTGGAAAAATAGTCAAAAATGGTCAATAATCATAAAAAACTGTCAAAAATGGTCAATGATTGTTGAAAATTGTCAAAATTTTTGAAAAATTCTCAATAATTGTCAGAATCTGTCAAAAATGGTCAATAATTGTTAAAATTTTGTAAAAATGGACAATAATTATAAAAAATGGTCAATAATTGTTAAAAATTCTCAAAATTTTTGATAAATTGTCAAAAATGGTCAATAATTGTCAGAACCTGTCATAAATGCTCAAAAATGGTCAATAATTGTCAAAACTATCAAAATTGGTCAATAATTGTTAAAATTTGGAAAAATGGTCAAAAATTGTCAAAATTTTGAAAAAATTGTCAATAATTATGAAAAACTGTCAAAAATGGTCAATAACTATAAAAAACTGTCAAAAATGGTCAGTAATTGTTGAAAATGGTCAAAATTTATGAAAAATTGTCCAAATTTTTGAAAAATTGTCAAAATTTTGAAAAAATGATCATTGATTATAAAAAACTGTCAATAATGGTTAATCATTGTTAAAAATTGTCAAAATATTGAAAAATGGGCAAAATTTTTGAATTATTGTCAAAAATGGTCAATAATTGTCAGAACCTGTCAAAAATACTCTAAAATGGTCAATAATTGTTAAAATTTGGAAAAATGGTCTAAAATTGTCAAAAATGATCAATAATGGTCAAAACTGTCAAAAATGGTCAATAATTGTCAAAAATGGTCAATAATTGTTAAAATTTGAAAAAATAGTCAAAATGGTCAAAATTTTTGAAAAAATCGTCAATAATTGTCAAAATTTGTCAAAATTTTTGAAAAATGGTCAAAAATGGTAATTTTATTGTGCATAAGAAGCAAGCTCCGACGACCGCTCATCTTTTTTTGGATTGGTGTAACACTAAAAAAATCAAAAATTAGACGGAAAATGTTCTTATTGCATATTTCTCGGAAAAGTCAATGGAAATCATCAACGTTATGGTCCCATCATTCAATGTTAAAAACTACAATAAATTTAAACTTAAACATTGATATAAGTGAATTTCATAAACTTATTACCTTTATAAAACGACAATCGGATAGCCATAAACCAAAAAAAACAAAAATTTTCGCAAGGGAACAGATTTTGGATTTTATAAATGGAGCACCAGATAATGAATTTCTTATGATGAAGGTAGGCAATAATTCAAACACAATTATTAAAAAGAGAGGTTATGTAATGTATAATTAAGGGAAAGTATTTTTAATGTGGTCGTAGATAAAACATTGTATGATACTCATTCGTGAATTACTTTTGCGCACTCGTTACTACTGTAACTTTTTTATCATTCGATTTCTGGTTAACTTTTATTTAAATTCTACAAGGCGTTTCTACCTTTTCCGCCCTAGTTTTTTAAAATTCATTAGTATTTTTCATCGACGTCAAAAAGGTAGCGGCGCCCTCAATTTTTACAACCTCTCTGTTATCCTTGTGCGACATAAGCTTGGGGTCGAATCACCCTTGAGAGAAGTCTCCCTCTTCAACCTGGAGCGTTTACAGTTACAAATTCTTTACACCTTATTTCGCATTAGTTCAAAAAAACCTGGCATAGCTTGACTTCTATTGTACATCTGAAAATTTACAGTATAAAGATATTACTCCCTACTTGTACCCCCTCTAACTTTTGAGCCCCCAAACAAATTCCAAATGGTTTGTGTGGCACCTTGTTACAAAGGTATTTTCATTCTCTGTCCAAAAATATCAGGTTTTTCTAATTTGGTGCAATTAAAACAGAAAATGACCACCATTCACTTCTTGACAATAAGGAGATCTTAGAAATCTCATACAACATTTTGTATCTCAGAGGATATTTTGTTAATTTCTTCTGTTGTCCTATATATACTTTTGATTTCAAATAACCCCATAAGAAGTAATCGAAAGTCAAATCGGGAGATCTGGGCGGTCATTCAATCGCTCCACGTCTTCCAATCCACCTGTTAGGAAAAACTTGCTGGTACCAAATTGATCTGTTTATTGCATTTGGATCATTGACATCAGAAATAGTATATTACACTACAAAGGCACGCCCATGTAGTATTTTCCTTGCTACCTCAGTCAAAAGTAAGAAAACTATTTACCAACATTAGCATTAGCTACTTGTAAACAAATTTTGAGGTTATATGAGCGACAATATAGACATTTGTTATCGTTTTACTTATTGGTGCGATGGGTAAGCCAATGCTTAAAAGTTAGACTTTCTGCCGTATAATCGGAGCCGAAACCACGTACTTTTCACCGGGTCTTTGAAAAAATTGACAATAGAAATCGGGTTTTTTCAAACAAATGAATTTATTCCATATCTAGGAACCACACTGTATATAAATTTGAAATAATATTTCGATAAAGGAACTCTTATTTCCATTATAAAATTATCATAAAAACCCAGTTGAGAAACGTTTGACATTTCAACTGGGTATTCAACAAATAGTGCAAAATCATCTTTTCAAATTACGTTATAAGAAGTGTCCTTGAAAATTCCAAATTTCACTTAAAAACAAGGATACTGAAAATATTTCCGTCATGCATCTCCTGGTTATCTATAACTATTTACTACAATACCTGTAATGACAGGACATATACTTTTAAGCGGAATTTACGTAATCAACGAATATGCATATTTCGGATCTATTTATGAGGATAATCACTTTTAATTTATTAGCCAGGGCCATGAGAATTTATCTTGTCTCCATGGACAAATTAAAAATACATATTTATATACAAAGAGATTCTTGGCTAAGTACGTTCACTATAAAAGAGACGAGCCTCCAAGCGCAGTGGAAGATTTGTTATTATAATATTGCAATAAGTTGTCAGGTCATTATCTGTTATGTATGAACATTGTCACCTAACAACTCTCCTATCTACGACTATATGGAATTATCGATATTTCCAAATTGAATGATGAAGATATTCACATTGAAAATAACAAGGATTGCGTAAAGGTTTCGTGGCTGAGGAGCCTTATACAGATTTCGAAAATCCGTTTCTTACTATGCGACTTATACAAGTACGACAAGGAAAATATGAGCAAAACTACGTGTAAGAGAGAGAAGACTTGTTAGCCCAGCGATCCGTCCCCTCTACCAAAAACAGTTGGGCGTGTGTTCATCGCCCCACTATTTCAGCCGCTGTTGCCAGAAGCTCAGATTAATTTGTACAAATGATATTTTTGTCTCGTTATCGTTAACTTCTTTTCGAGCTCATGTACTATTAGGTAAAATCAAACACTTCCACCCAGCAACAGTGTTTACCTTTAGAACGGATTTACAGTTTAATTTTTTCAAGAAGTTCATATTTTATGTTTAGAATAAGTACCTACTTATTTTTTTTTTTCAATTCAATTTATTATTGGAATCGATCTTTAGTTTTTTTTACCCAATTACTTCATTATTTGTATCTCAAGAAAAAATGTTTTATTTTCAAGTTACAATGGCTAAAATAATATCCTATTGAAGTTAGAAATTAATTGTCAGCCTGGTCAGAAACGATCAAACTGACAAAAATGAATTTTAACATGTACAGTTTACGTAATAACGAGTGTATTATTTTATTTCTTCAACATCCTCAGTCCTTCCATGTTGGAAAACTACTGAACCTAGTGAACCTACTCACAGAGTGGGGAAAGTCAATATCTGATGTTATAGCAGCGTTGCCAGTTTAGAATGTTTGGTACTTTCTAAGTAATAAATAACCTATTTTGCATTTCACTTTTAACACCGGATAACGGTGTATTTAGTGGGAGAAAATCGAGATTGGTAATATTGACTTTTGAAAAATAAGTGAGATCAACACAGATAAGAATAAAATAATGGAGTTCAAGGAAAAATTTGGACAAATTACAATCTGCAATAAATAAAATCCGTACGCTGCTTTCGATTTAACAATTATTGGTATTTAACATTGTTGCTGCTTGAAATGCCGTTGAAAATTTTAAAACAACGATAGACAAAAATTAGGAATAATTTTTACAGATAAGTACATTTGGCAACAGTTAAAATAAATAGGAGGGGACTGAATACACGCCCAACTGTTTTGGTAGAGGGGACGACTGATCGCTGGGCTAACAAGTCTTCTCTCTCTTTCACGTAGTTTTGCTCATATTTTCCTTGTCGTACTTGTATAAGTCGCATAGTAAGAAAGGGATTTTCGCGATCTATATATCAGAAGTGGTATTTGATCTACGAAATGTCTACATGAGGCCCTAATGTGATGTGATAGTCAGAGGGGGTGAAATATAATGAATATGGGCTTATTTGCTTCTAAGAGCCTCTCCACTACGACCTTCTGTGTGTGCCCTCCTGTTATGCTAGAGTTCCTTGTCCAGACCCGTCCTTGATACTAGGCTTCGAATGCCAAACCTCAGGTCCTCCATATATTGGGAGGGTTGTGGTTTTTACTCCCCTATCGTCGAAAACCTTATCCTAGTCAGGCCTTCGCAGTTCAGTATATGTGCTGAGGTTTCCTGATCTTCTTGGAACAACTTGCATATGGTTGTGTCTGCCAATCTAATGATATTCATCTGTTTGTTAAGTCTACAATGCCCCTCCAGGAGCACAACCTGGATGCTCATTGTTCTCCTATTCTGACTCAGTAGGTACTCCAAAAATTTTGGCGAGAGTTTTTTGATGAACTCTTTGGCCTGTCTCATTCTTGGCGCCTTGTTCCAGAATTCTCGAGATCCAAGTACTGCTATTTGTTTTTTTTTGTAGCGCTTTTGATATGCCACAGAAAGGTTCTGGGCCAATAGGAACACATCGTGCCCCTTCTTGGGCTAGTGAGTCTGACTCTCTATTGCCCTGAGACCCAAAAAACCCCTCATTACGAATTTTTAGCATTTTTTAGGGCGAAAAAAAATTTAGAATATGTATATATTTCGCGATATAAATTGCTCGTTGCCAACTCTCTTAATATTCAGAAATATCGATTCAAAATTCACTTGCTCGTGTAGAATTTTCCCCTGAATCGATTGGCGCAGACTAGAACGTTCTATCTCTTCAAATAGTCGAGTTATGAGCATCTTTTGTTTTGAAAAGTGGAATTTCGAAAATTTCATGACTCCATTTGAGGGCTAAATAATGATTTTATCAAAAAACTGATTATTCCAGTCGATTTCTCGACCCAAAAAACCCTTACGAATTTTTAGCATTTTTTAGGGCGAAAAAAGTTTTTTTTTTGTTGTAAATTTTGAACAAAAGTTTGCTTGGGATGCTTTGAAGTTTCTGAAGGATCCAGAGGAGATTCGAACAACAATATCAGTAAGTACTATTAAGTGCAACAAGAAAACCTTCCAAAAAGAAACTAAATGGTATAGTTTTTATGATTTGATGACATTAATATTTCATTTATATACAAATTTGAAAGAGGTACATAATTTTAGGCATAATCATTTTGCCAAAGAACCGACCCGTTTGAAGAAAAATATTCAGCGAATTTAGCTCTGATATTGTTTGTAGAAAACGATGATTTCCGCGGAATATTTCTTAAGGTAGTAAGTAAGATGTAATATTTTCAAGATAATTTCACCAAAAACCAGAAATGACTTGTCCATTTACTTCCTTGTCGAATTTCCCTTCAGGCGCATAAATATTTCTCGATGAATGGCTTTTTCTCAAAAAGTTGTGTAAACAAATTATAGTCATTGTGATGAGCTCCGCTTTTTCTGGTTCTAGTAATAGTAAGAAAGTAATAATATGGTGGCAAATCAAGCAACCCATCAGAAAAAAAAATTATATCTCCCAAGAGTCTAGCGCCAAAAAGAAGACGATCTGAGGATCCTGGAAAAAAGGAGGCTTTCAGCATTTTACAGAGTACAGTTGAAATGGATAAAAAAAAGATGAGTGTACAATATTTGGTGAATATATTGCGGAAAAACTGCGAAAGCATGATAATAGAACCCGTATAATACTGCAGCATCAAATGCATAACTTCCTTTTTCAAGCCGAAATGAATATCCAGCAATTTTCAATGACACATCAAATGCCATACCAAACTATTCCAATGCAACCACCTATACAAATTCAACATATTTCAGCACCTTTCACAACACAACCTCAACAACTAACTGAACTGCAAAAAGAATCACCTTCGTCTCAATATTCATCTCCTCGACCCTATTCTGCCTTATCATAAAATTATTTGTCTTCTTCTTACACTGCCTCACCTCTTCAGTCACCCCAAGAGAACCAGGACGCCCCACAACCTCAAGACACCGCAGGAATCAATGCATATTATTCTTCATTTGATGATAACGTTCATTAATAATTGAAATTAAATAAACATACATAAACAATCTCAAAAGTCGACATTTCACTCGTTTACAGTAGGAAAGTAAAAAGTAAATACGTACCTTCACATATTCAGATAGGCTCTCCAATAGAGCCGTGCATACTTCTGGTATTATTTTTGAAATGAGCTGCTTTGATACATTTAAAAGGTACTGCCATTTTGTTCCTCTTCCACCATGCAATCTAAAAATGACTGACCTCTGGTGGTCAACCTATTTCGGTAGAAAGATGTCGTCCACCAGAATTTCTTTTTTCTCGTTTTTAATAACCCAGCTATAACTACAAATGCAGCACTGGCCACTATCCAACAGTCGACGTCCTCCATCTTGCCTCCATCTTGCCTCGTTCGTTGCCTCGGCAGACTTCATTTGCGACCAAAAAATTTTCAAGCGAGGCATCCGCTCGACCCTCACCTTGCCTCGTTTCCGTTCGTGCTCAGATGAATACGCGCCTTAACTCGTGAGCAGTCTGAGCGCTCCCATAGTACTTTCAAGGTCGGGATTTTTTGTGCGTCTTGTACGTGTACGCACGAGCGACATTCGTACGAAAACGCGTTCAAACTCTTCAAGAAAGCGAAATAGGCATAGGCAGACAAAGAAAGCGTCAGGCTCACGAGCGAGTGCAATGTGCGTTCCTATGATAAAATATTTAAAGTTATCAAAAAACATTAATTGTACCTTCTAAAGTGGTTTTTCATTGCGTCACATATCAGTACCGGCGCGATAAACGAATGTAGATACCGTGTTGATATCTATATAAGTATTCACTAGAGCATCGTTTATCAACCATTTTTATGTGGCGACCCACGAAAAAGCCAAAAAGTTAAGTAAACCCCTTCACTATTTTGTTGGGAATAGATTAATTTTTTTTGTATAAAAATACAAATTTTTTTGACGTCATAGATTTATATAATTATCCTTTCCTTAAATTTGTATAGCATAAAATAAATCTACTGAATTTTTAGCAAGGTATTTAATGATGAAATAAAAATCGAACTGGCAACCCTGGCGAGGCCGAGCTTCATTTTTAGGGAAGTATAGGCCAGGGAAGCAAGTAGATGCATACTAGTGATGAGCGATATCATGATTTTTTAATCAGGTTGTGAAATGATTTTTTAATATCAGTTATTTGAAAACGTGACGTGTTCACGACATTTTTGATATTCGGTTTTGAATATACGATGGGAAAAATTGCATCTATTTTCATTTCGTTAGATTATCTATTTGCTATTTGTCTTTTTATAATCCTATGATAATGAATAAAACAAAATTCGATCTTGTTGACAATTTTTAGTCGAATGAGAGCGATGAAGGAAATCGTAATAATGTCTTTTTCCACTACCCAAAAAAGTATTTTTTACCGAAAAAACGTAAACTACCTTCTTCCAAATTTTCATAAAATCGAACATTTTTTAACGAAACTAAAATTAAAAATCTAAAAATGCAGTTTTTTGCGTTTTTCGAGCTAATTTTGAGGTGATGTGAAAAAGTCACTAATGAAAAGGTTGTAGATTTTCCCAAGATCTACAACTTTTATATTCAACTTTTTTTTCTAGAACCTCAACTTTGGCCGGAAATCGCAATAATGTCTTTTTCCACCCCCCAAAAAAGTGTTTTTCACCGGAAAAACGTCAAAATTCAAAAAATTTCCAATATTTTCATTCGAAAACTTTTTTCATGGTTTGTGACTATGAAAACTACCTCCTACCAAATTTTCATCAAAATCGAACATTTTTTATCGAAACTAAAAATAAAAAAATTAAAAGGCAGTTTTTTGCGTTTTTCGAGCTAATTTCGAGGTTATGTGAAAAAGTCACTGCTAAAAAAGTTGTACATTTTTCCAAGATCTACAACTTTCATGATAATTTTTTTTTTCTAGAACCCCAACTTTGGCCGGAAATCGCAATAATGTCTTTTTCCACCCCCCCAAAAAAGTGTTTTTCACCGGAAAAACGTCAAAATTCAAAAAATTTCCAATATTTTCATTCGAAAACTTTTTTCATCGTTTGTGACTATGAAAACTACCTTCTACCAAATTTTCATCACAATCGAACATTTTTTAACGAAACTAAAAATAAAAAACTAAAAATGCAGTTTTTTGCGTTTTTCGAGCTAATTTTGGGGTTATGGGAAAAAGTATCGATTAAAAAAAGTTGTATATTTTTTCAAGATCTATAACTTTGATGATTAACTCTTTTTTCTAGAACTTCAACTTTGGCCGGAAATCGCAATAATGTCTGTTTCCACCCCCCAAAAAAAGTGTTTTTTACCGACAAAACGTTATAACTCGAAAAATTTCCAATATTTTCATTCGAAAACTTTTTTCGTGGTTTGTGACTATGAAAACTATCTTCTACCAAATTTTCATCAAAATCGAACATTTTTTAACGAAACTAAAATTAAAAATCTAAAAATGCAGTTTTTTGCGTTTTTCGAGCTAATTTTGAGGTGATGTGAAAAAGTCACTAATGAAAAGGTTGTAGATTTTTCCAAGATCTATAACTTACATGATCAACTTTTTTTTCTAGAACCTCAACTTTGGCCGGAAATCGCAATTATGTCTTTTTCCACCCCCCAAAAAAGTGTTTTTCACCGGAAAAACGTCAAAATTCGAAAAATTTCCAATATTTTCATTCGAAAAGTTTTTTCATGGTTTGTGACTATGAAAACTACCTTCTACCAAATTTTCATCAAAATCCAACATTTTTTAACGAAACTAAAAATAAAAAACCAAAAATGCAGTTCTTTGCGTTTTTCGAGCTAATTTTGAGATAATGTGAAAAAGTCACTGCTGAAAAAGTTGTACATTTTTCCAAGATCTACAACTTTCATCATAAATTTTTTTTCTAGAACCCCAACTTTGGCCGGAAATCGCAATAATGTCTTTTTCCACCCCCCCAAAAAAGTGTTTTTCACCGGAAAAATTTTCATAAAATCGAACATTTTTTAACGAAACTAAAATTAAAAATCTAAAAATGCAGTTTTTTGCGTTTTTCGAGCTAATTTTGAGGTGATGTGAAAAAGTCACTGCTAAAAAAGTTGTAGATTTTTCCAAGATCTACAACTTTCATAATCAACTTTTTTTCTAGAACCTCAACTTTGGCCGGAAATCGCAATAATGTCTTTTTCCACCCCCAAAAAAAGTGTTTTTTACCGAAAAAACGTTATAACTCGAAAAATGTCCAATATTTTAATTTGTAATTTTTTTTCATGGTTTATGACTATAAAAACTACCTTCTACCAAATTTTCATCAAAATCGAACATTTTTTAACGAAACTAAAAATAAAAAACAAAAAAATGCAGTTTTTTGCGTTTTTCGAGCTAATTTTCAGGTTTTGTGAAAAAGTCACTGAAGAAAAAGTTCTACAACTTTTATATCCAACTTTTTTTCCTAGGAACTCAACTTTGGCCGGAAATCGCAATAATGTCTTTTTCCACCACCCCAAAAAAAGTGTTTTTCACCGAAAAAACGTTAAAATTCAAAAACAAATTTCCATACTTTTCGACGAATTTTCGTCGAATGAGAGCGATGAATAGGTCGATATTATGTTCGATTTCGAATATTTCGATTCATTGTCGTTTTCGCTGGCTGTGATCACGTCACGCTTTAGCTTTGCTTATAGGAACTGTAACTGATTGTGATTTGTTCGTATCAGTGAAAAAGTAACAGTTCGTAAAATATATCTTATCACTACTACATACAAACTCGACCCCCCACTTGAGAAACGATACACTAGAGTTTCATACTTAAATTGAGTGTGTGTTTGCATTATTGCAAATTATAAATACTCACGCACATGATCGACTTTTTTACTGGTTCAATCCGCTGTAGATTGTTCATAGTCTCCTTGTTCTCTTTAAGTGGCAGGTACTGTGTAATAACAAGAATATTTTTCAATATTTATTAAAAAAAACAATATAGGTAGATGAGACAAATTCAATAAAATTAAGGTAACAACGAAAGAATATAATAATAAATAATGAAATAATAACAAAAGCTTTTACAATAGAAAAAAAGGTTAATGATAAAATTAGCCTACAATCCAAAGAAGCAAATATCGAAATAAGGAATAATAATTATAACATCAATAAAAAAACAAATACAAAAACGTCTGTAGGCATAGCCTCCTTCATTTAATTATGGCATGTCTACAGTACGTCAAAGGATTACTCGATGTAAATGTTAACATTGATTAATGAAATATAAATGACATATGATATTCAATATACATTTCTAATCCTTGAAGTTCAATGGCTGCAAGAAAAACATTTATTCATTAAGAGTAATTATCTTTAATATTTTACTATCTAATTTTAGGAGGTTAGAATTAATATAAAACCAAAATATAACCTTGAAATCTATTTTCAATGTTACAACTTGGATAATTCATAAACATCAACTAGTAATTTCTCTATAGGATTAATGACTTAATTTATCAACAAAGATTAGCAAAAAAACAATAACTAAACTCTGAGAAAGTAAAAATGGTGACTGTAGAGGGTGTTAGTAGCATGGAAGGAAAGTTAACATATCTAACGAAAGTTGTACTAACTTCCTTTTCATTTTATTTAGAGCTTGGTAAAACAATGAAGACCATATCCTATAATGTTGGTCTAGCTTATCATTGGGTCTCTTGCATAATAATTTTGTATGGCCCCCCCCTCAAACAGATTTAACTTAACCGACCATTAATGGCTAAATGGTCCAATGCAGTCTGGTTTTATTTTTTTGCAGCTACTATAACCATCTTTTTCGAAATACTTTTACCTTTACGCAAACTACTCCTATTTGGTTTAGGAGTTGCGTATTTTGGATGAGTCTGTGACTCTGCGGTTGAGTGAAAATGTATCTCTGGATTCGGTCTAGGAGTACTCAACAAATGATCTTCTATTATCTGTAAAAGTTTAGGAGGAGTATTTCCATTGGACAAATCAACTTTAATTCCTGGTATAGGTTTAATAGTAACAGAAGGAGTAGGAACGGTTAATTCATCTCCTTCTGGTATTATTTGGATGTTTGGAGTAGGGAAGGATCTAATTCCTTCCAATGCATTTGCATCTACTCTTATTTCTGATTGAGATGGGACGTTAACTACATTTGCAGCTGGAAAACTTCCTTCAGAAATTAACTGAATAGTAGGCGTACCGTTAGGTGTCTCTAATGAGTTTTCACCTAATAAATATTGAGGTTTACCATTAGAACCAGAAGTAATTGGTGGGGATACAAGACCCACTGTTGTGTATTCATTTTTTGACGTGGTACTTCTGGGTGGTAAATATGTTGTACTACTAAGCGTGGATGATAAATAATCAATGTTTGGTTTCGGTGTCGATCCAATTTCGTCTGAATTTTGTTCACCATTTCCGCTATCGGTTATATCGTTGTTAGCATGTGGATGAGGATGGTGAATCCATGGTACGAACGGAGGTACTTTAATGTGGTCACCTTCAGGATGAAAACCCTGATCATCAGCCGTGTATCTTACTTCGTACATTACTCCATCTGGTCCTGGATATGTAAACATGCCTACTACTTTCATAAACTCATGATCAGTACCGGGGTAGTGGATTTCGCCTGATTCTTCTTTTATTATTCCATCACTACTTTTGAATCTAAAAAAGGAAATATTTTTCCTAAAATATTTGTATGCGACATCCACATTAGTAACTTTACAAAGCAGATTCTACAGAGTATAAAATTAATATAAAAATCTCACCCATAACGATAAGGACCTTTTTCATAGTTCTCATAATCGAATTTTAAAATTTTGGCAAATTTTGAATCATCTAGAGGATGTCCAAGGCAAGTACCAAACAATTCTATTAAAATCTGTAAAAGAAAATTGATAAAGTGCTCAAATCGTATAGCAGATATAGATTTTTGACTCATATTCTTTTTTCATAAGCCTTTTCAATGATAAGATTAATATGGGTCTTATATGGTTCTACTACAACCTTTGCAGATGTACTGTTTGTGCCCTCATGTTATGTTTGAGTCCGTTTCATTTCCAGCTATTTTGTCCAAGTACTGCTTTTTGTTTTGTGGAGAGTTTCTGCTATACCACAGCAAGGTTCTGCTCCAATGGAAGAACATAGTGTTCCTTCTCGGGATAGTGAATCTGTCTTTTCATTACTGGGTGTCCCGGTACCCAGGCCAAGGAGGATAAAATGATCTGATCATTGCCATTCAATGGAACGGAACCCTTGATGGCACACAAATATCTAGAGCGGTGGGTAATTTCACCAGAACAGAAACAGTTCATTGGAAGACATTGTCCAAAATTTCGGGCTGGAGAATGTAATCTAGATTCAAAGGATCACAATAGATTTGGAGAAGTCGCAATGTATTAACAGCAACAGAAATTAAGAAATATACGGTAGAAAATGTTTGCCTCGCTACCTATGACGCTACACCCAGAGGCAGGACTTATATGTCCAATATGTGTCAAACCAAAGTCCCTCCAAACAAAGGTTCAGAACATATAGACTCATTTTATGACAGAATTTAATTCGTCTATCAAAATACTACTCAATTTAAACGCTAAAAGAATATTCAGTGTCTTGCTCATTCAGATTCAGTTTATATTTAAATCCTTTTTTAATTGTGTTCATTTCTACAGCTGTATGTCTGCTTCCGTGTGAAAATGTTTTATTAAGAAGTAATCTTGAATATAATAAAGATCCAATCTTAATAAACATTAAAATACGGGGAGTGCTTCTGCGTCCATATTTTATACAAATTCAACTTTCCACAGGATAATTATGTAACTATGTGGGCAGGGGCTACCAATTATAGTGTATTTAGAGAAAATATGAATATTTTTGAATTTTAAGTTTCTCTAATTTCAATATATACGTAAACTCGTAAGTCAATGATTTCGGGGCTCATTGGGTCGCATTGGTTGCCTGGTAAAACCTTACAACTTTCCCCAGAGGCCTCAACATTGCTCAGACACAAGGTCGTAGACTATATTTTTTATATAACTTTGGCAACACTGTGAAAGTGTCCTAACGGTCGCGAACGCTTCTAAGCAATGGGAATGGAGAGCTATCGATAGTGCTATTTTAACTATCTATTATTATCGATAATTTTCGATAGTTTTACAATCGGTAACATGAATCTACGATTTTTGTCAAAATGGTAAAAATATACATAAATAAATATATTCATATCAAATCAAGGTATCAACTTTGTCAGAAATTTTGAAAAATTGTCAAAAATGGTCAATAATTGTCAAAAACTGTCATAAATAATCAATAATTGTCAAAAATGGTCCATAAGTGTTAAAATTTTGAAGAATGGTCAAAAATTATCCAAATTTTGAAAAATTGTCAATAATTGTCAAAATTTTGAAAAAAGGTCAATAATTGTCAAAAATGTTGAGAAATGGTCAATAATTATCAAAAACTGTCAGAAATGGTCAATAGTTTTGAAAAATGGTCAACAATTGTCAAAAACTGTCAAAAATAGTTAATAATAGACAAAAATGGTCCATAATTGTTAAAATTTTGAAAAATGGTCAATAATTGTCAAAAATGGTCAATAATTATCAAAAACTGTCAAAAATGGTCAATAATTGTCAAAATTTTAAACAATGGTCAATAATTTTGAAAAATGGTCGTAATGGTCAATAATTTTCAAAAATTGTCAAAAATTTTGAAAAATGGGTAATAATTTTGAAAAATGGTCAAAAATGGCAACTTTGGCAACACTGTGAAAGTGTCCTAACGGTCGCGAACGCTTCTAAGCAATGGGAATGGAGAACTTATCGATAATCCCGACTATCGATATTTATCGATAGTGCTATTTTTACTATCGATTATTATCGATAATTTTCGATAGTTTTACAATCGGTAACATGATTCTACGATTTTTGTCAATATGTTAAAAATATACATAAATAAATATATTCATTTCAAAACAACGTATCAACTTTGTCAGAAATTTTGAAAAATGGTCAATAATTGTCAAAAACTGTCATAAATACTCAATAATTGTCAAAAATGGTCCATAAGTGTTAAAATTCTGAAAAATAGTCAATAATTGTCAAAAACTGTCAAAAATAGTTAATAATTGTCAAAAATGGTCCATAATTATTGTTAAAATTTTGAAAAATGGTCAATAATTGTCAAAAATTTTGAAAAATTGTCAATGATTATAAAAAACTGTCAAAAATGGTCAATAATTGTTGAAAATTGACAAAATTTTTGAAAAATTGTCTAAAAAGGTCAATAATTTCCAGAAACTGTAAAAAATGGTCAATAATTGTTGAAAATTGCCAAAATTTTGAAAAAATGATCAATAATTATAAAAAATGGTCAAAAATGGTCAATAATTTGTTGAAAATTGTCAAAATTTTTGAAAAATTCTCAATAATTGTCAGAAACTGTCAAAAATGGTCAATAATTGTTAAAATTTTAAAAAATGGTCAAAAATTGTCAAAATTTTGAAAAAATGGTCAATAATTATAAAAAATGGTCAATAATTGTTAAAAATTCTCAAAATTTTTGAAAAATGGTCAAAATTTTTGATAAATTGACAAAAATAGTCAATAATTGACAGAACCTGTAATAAATGGTCAAATTTTTTTGAAAAATTGCCAAAAGGTTTCAATAATTGTCAAAACTGTCAAAATTGGTCAATAATTGTTAAAATTTGGAAAAATGGTCAAAAATTGTCAAAATTTTGAAAAAATTGTCAATAATTATAAAAAACTGTCAAAAATGGTCAATAATTATCAAAAACTGTCGAAAATGGTCAATAATTAACAACATTTTGAAAAATGGTCAATAATTTTGAAAAGTGGTCGAATATGGTCAATAATTTTCAAAAATTTTGAAAAATGGTTAATAATTTTGAAAAATGGTCAATAATTGTTTGTCAAAAACTGTCAAAAATGGTCAATAATTGTTAGAAATTGAAAAAAATATAGCGGATTTTTAGTACTTTTAATAGATGTGTTACAAAATTCCGAGGGTCGCGAACATTACCGAATCCGTCTTAGATTCTGACAGTTTAAAATGATGATTGTACTCACACGCAATACACTCTCTTTCTCTTCCTTCTCTCTCGCTTTCCCATATCTCTCTCTTCCTTCCATATCTCTCTCCGCCATCTCTCTCCCTGTCTCACATCTTTCTTTCTCTCTCCCATCTCTCTTTTCCATTTCTCTCTTTCCTATCTCTCCCTCTTTTTCTCTTTCTCTCTCCCATCTCTGTCCCTCCCATCCCTCTCTCTCTCTCTCCCATCTTTCCCTCTCTTTCTCCCTTTATCCCTCCCATATCTCTCTCTCATCTCCCTCCCTCTTTCCCATTTTTTAACAGCATTTTTATTCCATATCAGCGTTAAAAATATATTTATATTCTTCACCTAAACATCTCAACTATCGATAGTAGCGAAAACTATCGATTTTTTTTTATAGTTCTCCATTCCTACTAAGCAAGTTACTTTCGTGTTCAGTACTGTTTCTACCGTGTACGAAACAGGCTGCTCTTAGGAATCAGGTGAGGAAATTGACGTAGAGTTTTGGCGGTTTTTAACATGAAAAGCTAAGGTCTGCTCTGAGCTGTTGTTCAATATAATTTAACAAAATTATGTTTAATTTGAGTTGTATTTGTAGGAAAAGGAAAGAAAACAACATTCAAAATAAAACCTGGAGAATTTGAGGATCTAGTTAATAAAGAAAATGAAGCAGACGAAAATGGAATTGAAATAGAAAACATTGAAATATTCGAAGAGGAGTCAGAAGTGCATAGATCAACCAAAGCCAATATTCAAGATGATGATGAAGAAGACACTATGGAAGTAATCGAAGAAGAGGCAGAAGCAGGCAAATGTGCACCTGAAACTAATAACGAATTTAGCCCATATAATCTAGAATAAGAAACATAATGTTGTTGTTCGTTTTGCAACAAAAAACACCATGGAGCACTTCATTGGAAAAATTTTGTCGGTGTCTTATGCTGACGACACCATTAAATTTTTAAGAAAAAACGAAAGTTACTATATTTACCCCAACTGTTATAATGTCTGTGATATAACCTTTTTCGATATAGAAATGATACTTAATGTGCCTGAGATAAAAAGAGGTCGTCATTTTTGAAGTAAAACTTCTAATGCGACTTCCAACAAGGTTGCGTTAAACGTTTAACGCTATCATGGAGGGTGTATGAAAGCACTGTTGCGTTAAACGTTCAACGCTCCTGGGGAGGGGGAATAGAAAGAGACAGAGCGAGAGTGAATGCGTGGCATTCGAACGCATGCGCGTAGTATTTTAAAAACAAATTCAAGGATACATCTGTCGTAACTGGGGTTATTTGGAAGGTCTAGTAATAGAGAAATAATATATAATGAGAGCGTTGATCGCAGCGCACCAGGAAGGGGTGCCGGAACTAATTTTAACAGGCGGGATATTTAAATCGACGTGTTTCCTAATTTCCTTAAAATCTAAGGAATACTGCCAAATATCGGGGTTTTATGTGGCATCTGCATGGTTTTATAAAGGATTTTGTATCTCTCTGCTCTGCTCAGTTGTGTCAACCACCTTTTGAGAGGATTACTCGTATTAAATTTCAAGAAATAATTAATTTTTATTTTAATATATTTTTATTCGGTCAAATTAATTCTCGGGAAACAGGTTTAAAATTATTTTTAAATATTTGAAATTTATTGAAGCCTTGAACTATTGAAGAGAATTAAAATATAATTATTAAAATACCACTTATTAGAAAAAGCACCAGCCTATAAGGTATATTTTATTGTGTAGAACAATATAAAAATCCAGTGGTTTGTTTTCACTTGTAAATTGGTGGATATTGAAAAATCCACAAATATTGATGGAAAAATGAAAAAAAGTGTAGATTCTATCAAAGTTTTCGTTACATTTTCTTATGTAGTAGGTATAATTAAATGCCTGTTAAAGCATAGCACAAAAATTGATTTTATTTTCCTGTTGTCCCTGCTATATAAAAATTAAAAAATATTTATAAAATAGAAATTCAAAAAAAA
Organism: Lochmaea crataegi; assembly: GCA_947563755.1. NCBI lineage: Eukaryota > Metazoa > Arthropoda > Insecta > Coleoptera > Chrysomelidae > Lochmaea > Lochmaea crataegi. Next base: position 4,273,324 of record OX387427.1, on the reverse strand, counting down.
ATAATAAAAATTAAAAAAAATAAATAAATATTTTTGAAAAAATGTAACTGTAGAATAGTGCAAAATAATGTATTTTGGAAAATATATACATCCTTGAGCAAAATGTTAAGCTAGCGAATATTTTCCAGAATCTTTCTCAGAAATTTTTTCTACGAATTTATTACTTCATATTCTGACAGGAGTGTCAAGTTTGGGTGTGCCCGTAACCCACTGCATCTATAAAAAAAATTACCTAACATTTTCTATCATCTACATCTAATATTCATTATGGATTTTTTAAACAATAAAAAAAGCCAAAGTAAAACTGTATTATGTAACAATATATTTCAAACACCAAATTAACTAATACGTTTCAAATTGACACTTGACATTGTAATTTACATATTTATTCATCAAAAGAAAATTGTGCAAGAACTTGTTATGTCTTTTAGTATCGTTGTAATATTGTTAATTTACACTGCACTTAACATTTTGGCTGACAAAGAAAAAATTTAATACAATGTTACCCACCACCACCATTCAAGATTTTTAATTATAGAAGAATCATTATTCAAGATTTTCTTCTATTCGAAGATTCTTTCTCAATTCAAGTGAACCTACAGCTACGCGAACAAGTTGATAAGTCTTAAGAACTCATAAAACTAGCCTCGTTTGGATGATAATTTTTTGCCTGAAGTGTCTCTATATACAGGCCATTTAAGGGCTTCGACAATATGGAGGGATCGATACTTTTATATATTCAAGTCGTGTAGAATTTTTCTCCACTTGTATCAAACTTATTGGTACAGACTATATAAGAGCCTGTATAAGAAATATATACCCTCATCTGTACTGGGACTCTGCACACTATATAATTCTACCGGTCGTTTTCTACAGTAGCTTACTATTATTCCAGTCGAAAGTCTCACTGTGTATTCTGTCGACAACTCTTCTTTTATTCCTGACTTATTACTATCCGTTTGGAAGATATTGAAGTTTTTATGAAGAAATTGTCGACTAAAGACGTGTGAATAGAGTCGATAGTAGAATTCTAAAGCGTACAGAGTACCACTGCTGATAATAGACTGACATTGACGTTGCGTCATTTGTCATTGAAGCTGTACTGGGACTCTGCACACTATAGAATTCTACCGGTCGCTTTCTACAGTAGCTTACCATTATTCCAGTCGAAAGTCTCACTGTGTATTCTCTCGACAACTCTTCTTTTATTCCTGACTTATTACTATCCGTTTGGAAGATATTGAAGTTTTTATGAAGAAATTGTCGACTAAAGACGTGTGAATAGATTCGATAGTAGAATTCTAAAGTGTACAGAGTCCCACTGCTGATAATATGCTGATATTGACGTTGCGTCATTTGTCATTGAAGCTGTACTGGGACTTTGCACACTATAGAATTCTACCGGTCGCTTTCTACAGTAGCTTACCATTATTCCAGTCGAAAGTCTCACTGTGTATTCTCTCGACAACTCTTCTTTTATTCCTGACTTATTACTATCCGTTTGGAAGATATTGAAGTTTTTATGAAGAAATTGTCGACTAAAGACGTGTGAATAGAGTCGATAGTAGAATTCTAAAGCGTACAGAGTCCCACTGCTGATAATAGACTGACATTGACGTTGCGTCATTTGTCATTGAAGCTGTACTGGGACTCTGTACACTATAGAATTCTGCCGGTCGCTTTCTACAGTAGATCACCATTATTCCAGTCGAAAGTCTCACTGTGTATTCTGTCGACAATTCTTCTTTTATTCCTGACTTGTTACTATCCGTTTGGAAGATATTGAAGTTTTTATGAAGAAATTGTCGACTAAAGACGTGTGAATAGAGACGATAGTAGAATTCTATAGTGTACAGAGTCCCACTGCTGATAATAGGCCGACATTGACGTTGCGTCATTTGTCATTGAAGCTGTACTATAGAATTCTACCGGTCGCTTTCTACAGTAGCTTACCATTATTCCAGTCGAAAGTCTCACTGAGTATTCTGTCGACAACTCTTTTTTTATTCCTGACTTATTACTAGCCTTTCAAAAGATATTGAAGTTTTTATGAAGAAATTGTCGATTAAAGACGTGTGAATAGAGTCAATAGTAGAATTCTAAAGTGTGCAGAGTCCCACTGCTGATAATAGGTTGACATTGACGTTGCGTCATTTCTCATTGAAGCTGTACTGGGACTCTGCACACTATAGAATTCTACCGGTCGGTTTCTACAGTAGCTTACCATTATTCCAGTCGAAAGTCTCACTGTGTATTCTCTCGACAACTCTTTTTTTATTCCTGACTTATTACTATCAGTTTGAAAGATATTGGAGTTTTTATGAATTCAGAGGCTTGCCTGTCTGTGCATAACGGGTGCATAACTTCCTGCTCTTGCTCTGCATGTTAAGGCGGAAGCGAGAATGGCTGCATAGAGGATGGAGTGCAATGGGAATTGGCACGAAGGAACCAACTCCCATAGTCATTCCAGAATCACAAATGTTATCACAAACTCGCTTCTTGAAATGATAAGTAAAAGCAGCTTGGCCACAATTAACGACAACCAACCATACCATATCCAGCTAAACTGGGATGGGTTGGAAGCATGCAGTCAACGTTGGTGTGGTACACAGACGGATCTAAAACCGACATAGGAACAAGAGCTGGAGTCCATGGTGCCAGACCCAGGTGCAATGTTTACGCATCTGGGTCTGAAACTGCACTCACTGATCCTGAACCAGTGGATTCAAACTAAACATCACCAAGAGCACAAAAAGCCTAAAGGCTGAGGTGCCGAGGTCTCTAAGCCTCTGGCTGGTGGTGCCAAACTAATCAATTAATCAATCAATATACCGGATCTAGCACTATATGATCACTAAAAATTACCAAATTCCATTTTTTAGTTTTAAACTTAAATAATTCAAGTAACTTCCAGTATTTGTACGACTCACTTTTATTTTTGAATTTTTTATATATTATAATATCACTGTTAACACTATTTTCAATAAAAATTTTTAAACTTACATAAATCGTGAATTGAAGAAACATTTTGCTCTTTTTGGTGACAACTGATATTTGTAACTAATGGAAGAATTTCGTTTTCTTACAATTTATAAGGTATCCTCAAAAAAACTATAACCCCACTGTCACTTCCTGGGGATTATCCACACATTACATATTAAAAAAAATCTCTCCTATTACCATAATCCAATATAAATTTCATTTCCTTTATTATTTGGATTCATATATCAAAACGATGAGAATCTCGTTTTAATCTGACTTTACTAGAATCAATTACATAATAATTAAAAAGTTTATAATATTGATTGATTATTTGTTTTTCATTTACCTAATTAGATGTTGATCCCAATGACCTACTAAGAAAAAACATATTAAATAACTTTTAAACAAAAGAGAACACATATAATTAATATTCATGATTGGCTGCTTCCTATTTGCCCACCTCCAATAATATCTTGTTCATAAAGTCGAAAGAGGAGCATCTCTTAAAAAGCATCCATGAGCTTTTCTATAACTTTTACTCACAATTTTTTCATTTCATAATTTTTAACTATCAGCTGCTAAAGCTCATTTTCTGCCCTTGTGATATAATATACTATTAACAAATACCAATCAAACCTTGCAAAATTACCAATCCAAAAATGTTTCTTGAAAATACAATATTAATTTAAAAAAAAATTATAATATGAGCTAGGAGTATTCCTACCACTTAGGCAACCAGCATTGATTCACAAGCTGAGTCAGAGCCGGCTTACCAGTTTTTATACGGTCTAAACAATTTATTTATTCGTATAATTGATCTGGATAATGAATTTGTGTTTATTGAATTACTAAAGCGGATTTGGGTGAACCACATTTTATACTTTAATATTCTTAAAATTGGGTTAAAATTATGTGGAAGCTGTATATTCTCATTTCACTATAAAAAGTAGTGATCCTTGTGCAGACGTTACACTGTATGGAAATAATAATATGGTAAAATTTTTCCAAAATCAATTGCAAAAGCTAAACCAGGCTTGGTAGATTGCTGGATGAAGAGGAAGACTTTCCTCAGATACTGGGTAGAAAATGGAATCACATTATAGTATATTGTGCAACAAGTGGGGAAATTACAACTTTTCTCACGAGTGTGTGCGCAAACACTCTAGTGAGAAAAGTACAAAGTGCCGTGAGAAATAATATTTCTCACAGTATGAGCAATATTTGGTTTTGAAATTGAGTAAGGTATGAGAAATACGTCACTTTTCATAGCAGTTTTAGAAAAAAAATTACGCTTCAGTTCTATAAAAATGTGTAATATATCATATAAGCCTCGTAAGTCAGTTGGTCAAGTTACCATAGAAACGAATTAATAGACGTTATTTTGAAAGATTCAAATTACGCTCATAACGCTGACTTTTATAACACTCATAACTATTATAACTCTCACAACTCTCTCAACTCACTCACTCAACTCTCTCACTCAACTCACTCTCTCAACCCTCTCAATCCTCTCAACTCTCACAACTCTATCAACTCACTCAATTCCCTCAACTCACTATCTCAACTCACTATCTCTACTCACTATCTCTACTCACTGTCTCAACTCACTATCTCAACTCACTATCTCAACTCACTATCTCAACTCACTCTCTCAACTCACTCTCTCAACTCTCCCAACAACTCTCTCAACAATACTCTCAACAACACTCTCAACAACACTCTCAACAACACTCTCAACAACACTCTCAACAACACTCTCAACAACTCCCTCAAAAACTCTCTCCACAGCTCTCTCAACTCTCGTGACTCTCTTGACTCTCTTGACTCTCTTGACTCTCTTGACTCTCTTGACTCTCTTGACTCTCTTGACTCTCTTGACTCTCTTGACTCTCTTGACTCTCTTGACTCTCTTGACTCTCTTGACTCTCTTGACTCTCTTGACTCTCTTGACTCTCTTGACTCTCTTGACTCTCTTGACTCTCTTGACTCTCTTGACTCTCTTGACTCTCTTGACTCTCTTGACTCTCTTGACTCTCTTGACTCTCTTGACTCTCTTGACTCTCTTGACTCTCTTGACTCTCTTGACTCTCTTGACTCTCTTGACTCTCTTGACTCTCTTGACTCTCTTGACTCTCTTGACTCTCTTGACTCTCTTGACTCTCTTGACTCTCTTGACTCTCTTGACTCTCTTGACTCTCTTGACTCTCTTGACTCTCTTGACTCTCTTGACTCTCTTGACTCTCTTGACTCTCTTGACTCTCTTGACTCTCTTGACTCTCTTGACTCTCTTGATTCTCTTGACTCTCTTGACTCTCTTGACTCTCTTGACTCTCTTGACTCTCTTGACTCTCTTGACTCTCTTGACTCTCTTGACTCTCTTGACTCTCTTGACTCTCTTGACTCTCTTGACTCTCTTGACTCTCTTGACTCTCTTGACTCTCTTGACTCTCTTGACTCTCTTGACTCTCTTGACTCTCTTGACTCTCTTGACTCTCTTGACTCTCTTGACTCTCTTGACTCTCTTGACTCTCTTGACTCTCTTGACTCTCTTGACTCTCTTGACTCTCTTGACTCTCTTGACTCTCTTGACTCTCTTGACTCTCTTGACTCTCTTGACTCTCTTGACTCTCTTGACTCTCTTGACTCTCTTGACTCTCTTGACTCTCTTGACTCTCTTGACTCTCTTGACTCTCTTGACTCTCTTGACTCTCTTGACTCTCTTGACTCTCTTGACTCTCTTGACTCTCTTGACTCTCTTGACTCTCTTGACTCTCTTGACTCTCTTGACTCTCTTGACTCTCTTGACTCTCTTGACTCTCTTGACTCTCTTGACTCTCTTGACTCTCTTGACTCTCTTGACTCTCTTGACTCTCTTGACTCTCTTGACTCTCTTGACTCTCTTGACTCTCTTGACTCTCTTGACTCTCTTGACTCTCTTGACTCTCTTGACTCTCTTGACTCTCTTGACTCTCTTGACTCTCTTGACTCTCTTGACTCTCTTGACTCTCTTGACTCTCTTGACTCTCTTGACTCTCTTGACTCTCTTGACTCTCTTGACTCTCTTGACTCATTTGACTCTCTTGACTCTTAGTTATAAATAATTGCCGAAATTTTACAATTAATTAACATAAAAATATTTCTTATTTAAATGGTTCCCGAAATTTGTTAAATAAATAAAAATTATTTACGTTATTTGCGTAATTTTGACAGATTTAAATTAAGCTCATAACGCTCATAACTCTTAACTTTCATAACTATTATAACTTCTATAATTCTCTCAACTGTTAACTCTCTCGACTCTTAACTCTCTCTACTCTCTAAACTATCTCAACTCACTTAACTCTCTCAACTCTCTAAACTATCTCAACTCACTTAACTCACTTAACTCAATCTCTCAACTGCCTCAACTCACTCTCTCAACTCAGTCAACTCTCTCAACACACTCAACTAACTCGCTCAACTCACTCAACTCACTCTCTGAACTCTCTCAAGAACTCTCTCTACTTTTTCAACTCTTGATTCTTGACTCTAGACTCTAGACATTAGACTCTAGACTCTAGACTCTCAACTCTTAAATCTCATCTCCTAACTCTCTCAACTCACTCTCTAAACTCACTCTCTAAACTCACTCTCTAAACTTACTCTCTAAACTTACTCTCTAAACTCACTGTCTAAACTCACTCTCTAAACTCATTCTCTAAACTCAACCTCTAAACTCAACCTCTAAACTCACCCTCTAAACTCACTCTCTCAACTCTCTTAACTCACTCAACTTACTCAACTCACTCAACTCACTCAACTCACTCAACTCACTCAACTCACTCAACTCACTCAACTCACTCAACTCACTCAACTCACTCAACTCACTCAACTCACTCAACTCACTCAACTCACTCAACTCACTCAACTCACTCAACTCACTCAACTCACTCAACTCACTCAACTCACTCAACTCACTCAACTCACTCAACTCACTCAACTCACTCAACTCACTCAACTCACTCAACTCACTCAACTCACTCAACTCACTCAACTCACTCAACTCACTCAACTCACTCAACTCACTCAACTCACTCAACTCACTCAACTCACTCAACTCACTCAACTCACTCAACTCACTCAACTCACTCAACTCACTCAACTCACTCAACTCACTCAACTCACTCAACTCACTCAACTCACTCAACTCACTCAACTCACTCAACTCACTCAACTCACTCAACTCACTCAACTCTCTCATTTCTCTCATCTCTCTCATCTCTCAACCAACTTTCTCATCGCTCAACCAACTCTCTCAACTCTCTCATTTCTCTCAACTCTCTCAAACCTCTCAACTCTTAACTATCTCAACTCCCTCAACTCATTCAACTCATTCTCTCAACTCACTTTCTCAAATCACTTAACTCACTCACTCAACTCATTCAACTCACTCTCTTAACTCTCTTAACTCACTCACTCAACTCACTCATTCAACTCACTCACTCAACTCACTCACTCAACTCACTCACTCACTCAACTCACTCACTCAACTCACTCACTCAACTCACTCACTCAACTCACTCACTCAACTCACTCACTCACTCACTCAACTCACTCACTCAACTCACTCACTCAACTCACTCACTCAACTCACTCACTCAACTCACTCACTCAACTCACTCACTCAACTCACTCACTCACTCACTCACTCACTCACTCACTCACTCAACTCACTCACCCAACTCTCTCATCTCAACTCTCTCAAATTCTTACTATTCAATCTGTATAAAAGTATCAAAAGTGACCCGGAGTAATGAGACGGCAACCTTACTTCAAAAACATTCTTTACATGGTGATACCGTTAAGTGGAGTCCTTCACGACAATCAACTATTATAATCGTGCAAATAAAAAGATTAACAAATCAATAAATGTTCATGAAAACGGATCTTGTTTGAAAAATTGCATCATTTAGGTACTTTAAATGGTAGTTGGTATTATATAACTGTACATCCGATAACTCTCATGATGACTTGAAATTTGTTTAGATTCAATACATTATCAATGGATAATGATTGGAATTGACAGAAAAGATTTTGTAATGAGCGACCTTTTTCCATTTAACTTTTAACAATAATTATTTATTTATTTGAAATATTATGAGGCAAAAGTTCAAATTTCTCAATTATTGAAAGGCTAGGGTCAGTACGAGGGTTGTCTTTTATATTTTGCATATATCTGTACAAACTAACGAGGGGAAATAAAAAAGTAGAGATCCTGAGAGCAGCAAAAAACTCACATATGGATAAATGAAGACTACCCAAAAACTGTCATAGAACAAAGGAAACTGTTGTTACCAAAACTAAAAGAGGCAAGAGATAACGGAAACAAAGCAATCCTAATATATAACAAACTAATAATAAACGGCATAGTATACAACTCAGCAGGGAAAGAAGAAATCTCTACAGGGGATGAAGATTATAAAAAATACGATAATAAGAGAAAAATTAGTCAAAGATCCCCAGAAAATGAACCCCTACAAGAATAATTGAAGAAACTAAATAAAACAACAAAAAACTAACAAATGCAGATGAAGGAATTATAAGTAAAGAAGACAATGGCGATGAACAAGGCAATGAATCGGAGGAGCAAACAGGTAATTTGAAGACAAATTCTTGGAAAATTGGAGCATGGAACATCAGGAGCATAACAAATAAAGAAAATGAATTAATAGAGGAAGTGAACAAATCTGGGCTAGATATATTAGGAATAACAGAAACCAAAATGAAAGGCTATTAAACAACGGACATATATGTTAATATACAATGGAGAGGAACCAAATTAAAGAGCAAAAGTACATAAGAAGATGGGAGGAGATCTCAGAAAGGATACTGAAAATCGATTTAGAATTGGATGAAGAGAATAAAACAACATTGTTAGTGGTTTATGGACCAGGAGAAGATGAAAATGAACAAACTAAAGATTCTTTTTGGGAACAACTCACAGAAATAACGGTATAACAGACAGGTTAATAATAATAGGAGACATAAATGCAAGAGTTGGGAAAAAATACGAGGAGACAGGAAATACAATCGGAAAATATGGAGAAAACGTTAGCAACAATAATGGGAGAAGATTAATTGACTTCTGCTTAAGTAACCTCCTAATATTACGTAATAGTTAAAAAAAATTACCGAAAAGATATACAGGATACGAGAGTAAAGAGAGGAGCAGAATTATTCACTGATCATTTTTTAGTAGTCGCAAAATTAAGAACAAGTTCCGAATCAAAAAGAAGAAAGATGATAAAAAAACTCCAACACAAAAGAAACGATACGTAACTATAAATTGGAGGAAACAAAAACAGATGGAAAATACATGGTGATACTACAAAAAGAAATGGAAGAAGTCACAAAGAATATGTATCAGTACAATTTAGAAAGCCTCTGGAATATATTTAGGCAAAACAACAATATTGTCGAGTGCCAGAATTATTTGTGGGATCACAACAACCAAAACAAACAAAAAGAAAACTAATTGGTGGAACGAAGAAATAAAAAACGAAATCAAAATAATAAAAAAAAAGGTGTACGGTCGTCGGACCGCCGACAGAAGCTTGCTTCTTATGCACAATAGAATTACCATTTTTGACAATTTTTGACAATTCTTGAAAATTTTGAAAATTTTTGAAAATTTTTGACAATTTTTGACAATTATTGGCCAGTTTTTCCAAATTTTTGACAATTTCAACAATTATTGACCATTTTTGACAATTATTGACCAATTTTGACAGTTTTGATAATTATTGATCATTTTTGACAATTTTTCAGAAATTTTGACAATTTTCAACAATTATTGACCATTTTTGACAGTTTTTTATAATTATTGACCATTTTTGACAGTTTTTTATAATTATTGACCATTTTTTTTAATTTTGACAATTTTTGACCAGTTTTCAAAATTTTAACAATTATTGACCATTTTTGACAGTTTCTGACAATTATTGACCAATTTTGACAATTTTCCAAAAATTTTGACCATTTTTGACCATTTTTGACAGATTCTGACAATTATTGACCATTTTTGACAATTTTTCAAAAATTTGGACAATTTTCAACAATTATTGACCATTTTTGACAGTCTTTTATAATTATTGACCATTTTTTCAAAATTTTGACAGTTTTTGAGAATTATTGACCATTTTTCCAACTTTTTGACGATTTTTCAAAATATTTGGCAATTATTAACCATTTTTTCAAAATTTTGACAGTTTTTGACAATTATTGACCATTTTTCCAAATTTTTGACAATTTTTGAACATATTTCAAAATTTTTGACAATTTTTCAAAAATTTTAACTTTTGGCAATTAGAGAGAGAGACGCGCGATACTCTCTCGAGTACAGAGAGAGAGAAAGAGCGAGAGAGGCGTGTCGCTGTATAGCCTACGAAAGAGAGAAGAAGAAGGCGGCTGAGGAAGAGAGGGGAGAGAGTTAGCGCAGCGGGCGGCCGAGAAAGAGACGGAGAATGAGTCATCGCGTGACGAAGGCTTTTTCGTAACATCACATGTTTCACGAGTTCACTAGCCTTCCCAAGAGTCCTATGTGGTGCAATAAGAAGCAAGCTTCAAATTAAATTTCATTGGATTAGTGGATTATTCAGAAATCTGGCAACACTGTTGCGTGACGAACGCTTTTTCGTAACATTACAAGTTCCTGTTAAAAACAGATGTTAAATAACCACTGTAAATATTAAATTCCTCAAATAAACCATGAGTGAAAACTCCAAGAGGTAAGCAGAGCTGAAAATTTTCCCAAGCCGACACCGAAGCCACTTCTACGAGGGACTTCAAGGCCCAGAAAGGTCTAAAACACAGAAAAGAAGTAATTATCCAATCTTCAAAAAGTAGTACAAGATAAAAGGTATTCCATAAACTATAAATTAAATCATCAAACTTACGTGTGTGTAAATAAATCCAAAACTTGATATTTATTTCTCTTCGTTACGATTATAATATCGTCCATTTTGTATATAAAATCAGTTAGAAACAGATGTTCCATTTTGTCTTTGGTTTTAATGGTACATGTAAAAAGAGTTGCATAATTTCATATATTTATTAGATATAAAAAACCTCATTTAGTGAGAATGTTTTGAGTGAAAGATCATTTAGATGAGTGTTTTAAATTGTTCCTTATGCCCTTATCAATTTTGTATAAATACGCCGAAAACGAAAGGTCGATGCGCTTGCTTATTTGGTTTAAAATATTCTTAATACCGCCCTGAACTGTCACGACCTCGAAAACTTGCTTGGCATTGAAACTCGTTACATATTATAATCTTACATTTTATCAGTCTCTAATTTACGCGGGTTTGTGAAGTGAAATATTTTAATAAGTAACACAATGCAGGACCATGAAATTATTCGTTGGGTTAGAAAAGGTTTAAGAGCAGATTATTACGAAGAGTTTTCAGTAAATCTAGAAGGAAAAAGTGGAAAAACTCAAGGGTATGCATCAGATATAGTATTCGTTAAAGTTTCATTAGCAGGTCATGATAAAAAGCGACAAGAACTAAGTTTAGCAGTGAAATTTGCTAAAAAAGCATTGCGAAAAATTCCTCTTATGAGGATTTGGTATAAAAGAGAAATTTGCTTTTACGAGGAAATTGTAAAATTGTTTAAAGAACATGAAATCGAAAAAAATATAGAAGAACCATTGGATGTATTACCCGAATGCCATGCAACGTACAGTGAGGACGATATGGATATATTGTTTTTAGAAAATTTACGAACAAAAGGATATTGTTTACATCCCAAAAATTCCACAATGAATATCGAACATATCAAGCTTATTTTGAAAAACTTCGCTAAATTTCACGCCTTATCATTTTCACTGAAAGAACAGAAGAAAGAAATGTTCAGTAAGTTAATCGAAAGTGGTGGATTTAGAGCAAACAGTGACGCACTACAAATAATGGGAGATTTTTTTGAAAATGGTGTTGAAAAAGTATTAAAAATCTTAAAACAATCTGATAAGATCGCATTATACAATAAGTTTCAAGATTTAACGAAACCAGATATGAAACAGATGATTGCTGATATTCTCGACGCTGATGTTGATAACAAGGTTATCGTCCACACTGATTGTCATAATAACAATTTTATGTTTAAATATCAGGTAACAATTATTCATTATCTTGTAACAAGGAATTTTTGTTCAGTTAGTTTCATTTATAAGAGTGATTTTTGTTCGTATTTTATGCGCTGTCGTACCGTTCATATTTGCCAATTTATTGGATAGTTTCCCTGATTACCCAATGGATATTTTTGTTATAATCGCAGATTTAGATTAGATTTTGAGCTGGCTAATCGGCCTAATGGACCTTCCAGTCTCGAGACTGAACCTTCAATGTATTTCTTGCCAGTGGCTTTTCATCGCCTGTCACCCTTCAGCTTTGCGTGCCTGTTAAGATCATAGTGCCCTGTTAACATACCTTCTATGGCTTTGACAGTTTTCCTATCTCTTAGGTCTGCCGTAAATGTTGGCGAATGTCCTCTAATGAACTGTTCCGCCTGTCTCTGTCCTGGTGAGGTTACCCACCATTCTAGAGATTAGGGTGTCATCTCCTTTTTGTGGACATGTTTATTATCCACTTTGCGTAGCTGCAGAACAGTTCTGATCCAATGAATGGTATTGAGCTGCTTAATCCGTTGCCCTTATGACCCTTGTGCCCTGGTACCCAGGCTACCAAGACCTTGCAATGGTCTCCAAGTGCGTTCAAGGCACCATCTACCATGACCTTGCAATGGTCTCCAAGTGCGTTTAAATCACCAATACAATCTCATGCTAGCTTAGAATTGACCTCTATGGAATCGAGTGCCTTCAGTGCAGGTTGGAAATCTGTGAAGATGGCAACTGTCCTTTCCTGCCTTGTCAAATTCAAACTTCGCCTTCCTCCACATCGTCATCTAAGGGATGCTTTTAGAAGTATGAATCGGAATCTTTATATTTATTAATTTTGTTATTATTATTTTCAGCAGGAAAACAAGACTGAGCCAACCAATGTAGCATTTTTAGATTGGCAGATTACTCGATATCATTCGCCGGTAATAGATTTATCATATTTTTTATACAGCGTCGCATCAAAAACTGAACTATCGCAATCAAAATATTTGTTCGATTATTATTATGAAGAATTAACGAGATTTTTAAAAAAATTAGGAAATAATCCCGATACAATATTTTCTTTTTCTTCTTTAAAAGATCATTGGAAAAAATATTCTTTTTATGGATTCGCGTATGCTTGTTCGTTCATGGATTATGATTACGTAAAAACTGAAGATGCGCCAAATCTGGATGATGTGGAGGACATAAATTCCCTCGGAAAAAAATTATCCAGTGTTTGTTTGGAAGATAATGAGTTATATCGTGATAGATTAATAGCAGTTGTCGAACATTATTTTGAAAATGTAAACTTTTGACGATATTTTTGTTATTAAAGATTGAACCGAAACTTGGATAACCTTATTAGAATATCTGGTACTGGATAAACTAGAGTAATAAAACGTTGTGAGCAAATACCAAATTATCTTATTAGTCCTGTATTGTCTTCAAATTTCATTAGCGGCTCGTCAAAATAATAAACTATCTCTACTAAGAGACTCGCCACTATTTTTATTCACCAATACGAAAGAAAAACGTCTGTTGGTCGAGCTCTTGTCGTCACAAGTGTCATTTCATTCCAAACCTGTCCCGTATCACCGAAAATTATTAATTAGTGCTATTGGATAATGAATATATTGAGCACTTACTGAATTGAAAAGCTTTAATTTATAATAAATAAAGACAAACAACTACATAAAAAATTAAGTGAAATTTTAAAAATCGGAAAAAGTCTCTCTCATCTTCTGTAATTTTTGGTAACCCGTTGCTAATCAATCGGTTTGATGGCGCTGTTGCCAGCTTATTCAAAAAGTCTGTAAAAGTATTAACAAGTGCGCATCAGATTCAAAATGGAATCTAAAAAATTATTACCAAAAAGAATAATGAATACACCACAAGGAACTGGAGAATTGAGTGCTGCAAAATTAAGCTCTAGTGCAAGTAACAACATTTTCACCACCTGCCACCTGCAATATTCTGCAGCTGCAAGAATGATTGTGGTTCGCTCTGTGAATGGAGACAATGCATTTGACGCTGACATTATCGAAGATATGGTCATTAATGTCAATGATAACGATGGTAAGAAAGAGTCTGAAATTGATGGCCGACCAGAAAAGAAAGACGACGATGAAGAATATGGAGATTAATAATAATAACATTGAATATAGTAATTAGGGTTGAAGTACTGATTTTACTTTTTAAAAAGAAATTATTATCAACTGAAATAGGGAGGTTGAGGATAATGTAATGTACCGGCGACTGCACCTTAATTTCAAATTTGTTTTTATTCACAATTATTTGTAATTTTTTACTTGTGATGATGATGTTTACGAAATATTAGACTGTTATAACGTTGTTTGACACAGCTGAAAAATATTTATTTCTGGTTAAATTTATTCACGTGCTACCTTTTTTTAATTTATTGAAGCTCTTAACAGTACAAATTGTATAACGTACTTCATAAAACTGACAACTTTTTGTTCTGTTAGTTAAATAAATTTAATGCTGCCGACAATAGTGAAAATAATATAAAGTGTACACCCAGTAATTATTTTTTTATTATAAAACCAAGCCTTTCCTTATTTGTGATAATAAGAAGAATATTAAGAAATCCGCGTAATAATAATTAGAATTTTTATGGAAAAGTATTGAACATTTGCTAACCATTATATTACAATAATTCCTACTAAATTAGAAAGGTCAAAATTTGTTTTCCTAATTTCATAAATAAATGACGTATCAGAAACTGAACTTCTGGAAGACATTCCAATGATCTGGCAACAGGCGGGTGCTCCACATCATAATACAGGCATTGTTGCGAAGTATCTCAATCAGTCTTTTCACAATAGATGGATAGGTACTTACGGACCTATAGCTTGGCCTCCCCGCTCGCCCGATCTAACGTCACTGGACTTTTTTTTGTGGGATTGATTATTTTAATGAATTTGTATATTGAACACAGCCTGTAGATTTAGATGATCTTAAAGAACGTATTCGTGATGCATGTCGTAGAATTACACCGGCTATGATTCAGGCAGCGTGCACAAGAGCGCTTTTAACACGTTTTGCAGCTTGTACGGATTCTGCGGGAAATAATTTTGAGCACTTACTATAATTTGTGTAATTTGCAAATAGAAAGTGAGGGGTGGTTGCCTAAGTTTTTTTTTATTTCTTTTAATTACAGCTAATCTAGAAACAAGATTAACGAGTAATACTTTTCTGTTAAAATATTAAAACTAATGTGTTTTATCGAGTTTAACCCACTGGTGATTTCTCAGCTTTGTTCTTTCTTGGTTTTCTACACAACACGCACTGTGCTCTGCTTTTAACCCACTACACTAGCTTAAAAGGTTTGGTCCTTTTGAGTCTTCTCACTAGTCCACGTTGGTCCAGCAGCTGGATTGCTTCGACGTTCTTGTGGTTGTGAAGCCGTTCTTCATGCTTCTTTGCGAAATGTTTCAGCAGGAAATATTTTCAAAAATTGTCAAAATTTTGAAAAAATGGTCAATAACTGTCAAAAATTTTGAAAAATGGTTAAAATTTTTGAAAAATCATCCAAAATGGTCAATAATTGTCAAAGACGGTCAATAGTTGTCAAAAATTGTTAAAATTTTGAAAAATAGTCAAAAATTGTTAAAATTTTGAATGGTCAAAAATTGTTAAATATTTAAAAAAATGGTCAATGATTATCAAAATTTTTGAAAAATTGTCAAAAATGGTCAATGATTGTTAAAATTTTGAAAAATGTTCAAAAATTGTTAAAATTTTGAAAAAAAGGTCAATAATTATGAAAGACTGTCAAAAATGGTCAAAAATTGTTTAAAATTGTCGAAATTTTTGAAAAATTGTCAATGATTGTCAGAAACTGTCAAAAATGGTCAATAATTGTTAAAAATTGTCCAATATTTTGAAAACTGGACAACATTTTTGAAACATTGTCAAAAATGGTCAATAATTGTCAGAACCTGTCAAAAAGCTAAAAAATTGTCAAAAATGGTCAATAATCGTTTAAATTTGGAAAAATTGTCTAAAATAGTCAAAAATTTTGAAAAATTGTAAAAAATGATCAGTAATTGTCAAAACTGTTAAAATTGGTCAATCATTGTCAAAAATTGTCAATAATTGTTAAAATTTGAAAAAATAGTCAAAAATTTTGAAAAAATGGCCAATAATTGTCAAAAATGGTCAATAATTGTCAAAAATGGTCAATAATTGTCAAAATTTTTGAAAAATGGTCAAAATTTTCGAAAAATTATCAAAAATGGTCAAATTTTTTGTAAAATGGTCGATAATTATAAAAAACTGTCTAAGATGGTCAATAATTGTTAAAAAATAGTCAAAATTTTTGAAAAATTGTCAAAAATGGTCAATAATTGTCAGAACCTGTCAAAAATGCTCGAAAATTGTCAATAATAGTTAAAATTTGGAAAAATGGTCTAAAATGGTCAACATTTTTGAAAAATTGTCAAAAATGATCAATCATTGTCAAAAATGATCAATCATTGTCAAAAATGGTCAATAATTGTTAAAATTTGAAAAAATGGTCAAAAATTGTCAGAAATTTGGAAAAAATGGTCAATAATTGTCAAAATTTTGAAAAAATGGTCAAAAATTGTTAACATTTTTGAAAAAATGGTCAATAATTGTTAAAATTTTGAAAAAAAGGTCAATAATTATGAAAGACTGTCAAAAATGGTCGAAAATTGTTTAAAATTGTCGAAATTTTTGAAAAATTGTCAATGATTGTCAGAAACTGTCAAAGATGGTCAATAATTATTAAAAAATAGTCAAAATTTTTGACAAATTGTCAAAAATGGTCAATAATAGTTAAAATTTGGAAAAATGGTCTAAAATGGTCAACATTTTTGAAAAATTGTCAAAAATGATCAATCATTGTCAAAAATGGTCAATAATTGTTAAAATTTGAAAAAATGGTCAAAAATTGTCAGAAATTTGGAAAAAATGGTCAATAATTGTCAAAATTTTGGAAAAATGGTCAAAAATTGTCAACATTTTTGAAAAAAAGGTCAATAATTATGAAAGACTGTCAAAAATGGTCAAAAATTGTTTAAAATTGTCGAAATTTTTGAAAAATTGTCAATGATTGTCAGAAACTGTCAAAAATGGTCAATAATTGTTAAAAATTGTCCAATATTTTGAAAACTGGACAAAATTTTCGAAAAATTATCAAAAATGGTCAAATTTTTTGTAAAATGGTCGATAATTATAAAAAACTGTCAAAGATCGTCAATAATTGTTAAAATAGTCAAAATTTTTGAAAAATTGTCAAAAATGGTCAATAATTGTCAGAACCTGTCAAAAATGCTCAAAAATTGTCAAAAATGGTCAATAATAGTTAAAATTTGGAAAAATGGTCTAAAATGGTCAACATTTTTGAAAAATTGTCAAAAATGATCAATCATTGTCAAAACTGTCAAAATTGGTCAATAATTGTCAAAAATGGTCAATAATTGTTAAAATTTGAAAAAATGGTCAAAAATTGTCAGAAATTTGGAAAAAATGGTCAATAATTGTCAAAATTTTGAAAAATGGTCAAAAATTGTCAACATTTTTGAAAAAATGGTCAATAATTGTCAAAATTTTAAAAAAATGGTAAATAAAATATAAAATAAAACTTAGTAGAGCGTACTGGGCCTAATGTAATTCCCAACATCGCATTCTATTGCGCGTATTTTTATTGATGGTTTTCCCAACCTCGCATTCTATTGTGCATAAGAAGCAAGCTTCTGTCGGCGGTCCGACTACCGCTCACTTTTTTTCCTTGTCTTTTCTATTGTGATGTTGATGGTTTATCATCGTTCCTTCGTGATTGTTGTCTAGTGTTATTTACCTGAACAGTTTTTTCTTTTTTGTAGCTTCTTCCCTATACTTCCGCAGTGTTTTAGCTACTTTTAGCATCCTCTGTAATTAGCGGGATGTTGCTCTTTGCAGTTGACGCAAGTGGGTAGTATAATTTTTGGTATATCGCAATCTTTTGTGAAATGTTCTTCAACATGGTAAAAAATTGTTAAATATTTTAAAAAATGGTCAATGATTGTCAAAATTTTTAGAAAAATTGTCAAAAATGGTCAATAATTGTTAAAATTTAGAAAAATGGTAAAAATTGTTAATATTTTGAAAAAATGGTCAATAATTATAAAAGACTGTCAAAAATGGTCAATCATTGTTTAAAATTGTCGAAATTTTTGAAAAATTGTCAATAATTGTCAGAAACTGTTAAAAATGGTGAATAATTGTTACAATTTTGAAAAATGGTCAAAAATTGTCAAAATTTGGAAAAAATGGTCAATAATTATAAAAAACTGTCAAAAACGGTCAATAATTGTTAAAAATTGTCAAAATTTTTGAAAACTGGACTAAAATTTTTGAAAAATTGTCAAAAATGGTCAATAATTGTCAGAACCTGTCAAAAAGCTAAAAAATGGTCAATAATTGTTAAAACTTGGAAAAATGATCTTTTGTGAAATGTTCTTCAACACATTTTGTTCTGTAACGACTTGAGTTGCCTAGGGATAGAATGTCATGATGACAGGGGTTTTTGAATAGGTTACATTATTATTGAAGAGTTAACGATATATGCATGTGAGTATAAAAATAAACTGTATATCGTTTCCTTATAATACGAACCCAACATAACACATTTTACGCATCTTGGTGTTTTGTGGCAATATCTATGGGTGTGTCCATATTCTTGACATCTTTTGCACTGAGGTATAAGTTTGGGTCTTCTTATAGACTCAATTCCAATATATCATGTATTTCATATATCTTATTAACATCTTCTTTATTATCGAATATTAGCATATGTACAGTAAAATCCTAAAAGCTCGATTGAATTAGTAGAAAAAGCATAGAAAAATAAGAAGTTTGACCTACTGGTTGACTCTAACCCTACTTTACCTTAGATCTCGTATATTTTCGATTTCTGCTTTATTTTGAAATTGTATTCGTAAACGTTTACTTGTGGAGATGGATTAGTTAGTAAAAAGTTTGCAAGATCCACGAACTTTTCTTTTAAAGAAGAAGGCATTTTGTTATCTTTAGTAGTTTAGAAGAGCGATACCAACTCGAACAAAATCAAATTTAACGCGTCGGTACAACTTTCTAAAGAATTTAATGCCATTTGCGGGGAAAACTTTCGGGATGTCAAGATTTTAAGAAATAAATATGAAAATATTAAGAAGAGAACAAAACAAAAGTTTGCTGATCAAAAAAAGTACAAAAAGTACAAGAACAGGAGGTGGTCCTGAAATGAATATTCTAGTTACAAGGACTGATAATGAAATTATAGATATAATTGGTACTCAGGTAACTGGGCGAACCTCCGAATTTTTACAGTATGGGATTATCATTTAAATTAAACGAGATATTGCCTGTAAACGATAACTTGGGACACGGTGTATATGTATATTTTATGGAACGGTTTATTCCAATAACAAAAAATTCTTTTACTTCCATTCCATTAAAAGTAGAAATATCGACCAAAATAACTTAAAATCTATGCTTCTGTTTGACAACCCACCCATTATTACGTCGATTATAAATTATTGTAAGGCCGAATTTGAATCCCTAATAAGTGTTAGTTTGCCAATAGCTACAATAATTTTCGATGCACATCCCCTGCGGCTGCATTCACGAACGTTATATGAACTTTTGAATGCATCACAATACCGATTTAAACGAAATGAAGATGTGCATCGGAAAGGGGGAGTGAAATGTCAGCGAGGTAATCTTCGTTATGTATATTTACAAAAAAAAAGGTATATATATAAAAGAGATTCTTACCCACCACAGTATTGTTAGTTGGTATTATCAGTGTTTAAGGATTTTATAAAAATTGTGAAAATGAAATTGGTGAGTGAAAGTGTCGGTAAAAAAATTTTTTTTTTTAATCCTAAAAGGTGCATCGTATCTTATTTTTTTCTGATATTTCACCCCTGACTTTTGATGGTTTTTTAATATTTTCATTTTATAATATTTAATTCATTTCATTATCCAAGAAAGATTTTCATTGTACCAGTATTCAATATTTTTTTTAATGTTTTTCAACGTATTATGTCCTATTTTTATTTCTTTTGTTTAAAAATATTTCTTCAACTTCTCCCACCATAAAATGGATGCTTATGCTCTCATTTCGTGCTAACGCATTCTTCATTACAGACTTTTTTTGACATTTCCATACTTTTTTATTGCAAATTCAATATTTTCAATTCAACACACTTTTCTTATACTTAAATTTAAGGATCAATAATTCCTATCCAATCATTCAAAGTGCACTTCTATTCATGAGAATTAATAGAATCATAATAATAATAATTATTGTGACTTTTTTCAAAATCCTTCCTATCCTTAAAAAGGCGATTTTAGAATGCACGCATTTTTCGAAAATTCGTTAATTTTCCTGTTTTGGAATTTTTTTTGTCACAATTTTGACCTAAAGCATGTCTGGTCTCAGCTATGGTTTATTTACGATAAAAAGACGATAACGTTGAAAAACAAAATTTTGTGATGTTGCCAGCAAGTAGATTTTTTCTTTATTGAAAGGAAACTCTAAAAGTCTGTACGTAAGCCATAAATCGGAAAAAAGGCTTGAAGAATAGTCTCAGATTTATTTAGATAATATTAGAAGGTGAATAAAATACAAGAAACTAACCAACCATTCTATATCTCAATTAACATTTGATTACTTTACATTACAGGGGGCGTCCATTAATTACGTGAGGTGTTCAAGGGGGGGAGAGGGTCAAGTAAAATCTTTCCAAATCTCACTTGGGGGAGAGGAGGGGTTTTAACAAATAACACGTAATTTTTTTTTCAATAGAAAACCATGTAAAATTGCGAGAAAGTAAAGTTAAATTAAAATAAAAAAAATTTCTGGAGTAAAAATATGGCGAAATTCGACACATAATCTAGTCTATAAGCTTAAAATGGTGTTAATTCTACATACTTTTATTAAAATTATGTGGCTTAGCTCATTCGATCCGGAATAATGTCTAGATCATCGTGCCAAATAATTAAATTAGCCCATAAAAAATTCCAAAAGTTATAAACAATCAAACACCTTCAAAAAATAGTGAAAAAATTATAAATATTTTCGAAATTCGAAAGAAATTTTCTTAAAGAGGAGGAAATTTGATAAAAAAAAAGTTCTAACTCCCGGAACTGTACCTCCATTATTTACAATTTGAATTTAACGCTGAAAATAGCCCTCCACGCGCCATTTTTAGGTTGCGCGCACGGCCTCGAAAGCGAGTACGTCACTTGAACAAATTCTTTTTAAGAACTCAAAGTTAATTGAAAAATCTAAAAAAATTATAGTATAATCTAAACATTTGTTCCCGTTGGAATTTTTCATAAAAACAAATTTTTCAATATGCTAGACGATTGTTAATTAACAAAATTTTTTCAAACTTTCCTCATCGTTCTAAACTAAAAAAAATGTTTAAATAATTGCCGTAAAATTATTTCGCTTCGTGGAGCTCTTTTTATATACATACAAAACAAGATTGCGTCATCAAAGTCTTAAAAATGTTAATACTATGTTTACAATAAGTAATATTAGTTCGCAAAAAATGGCAAATCAATCATTTATTGTTAACTGTTTCGAGGCCGTGCGCGCAACCTAACAATGGCGCGCGGAGGGCTATTTTCAGCGTTAAATTAAAATTAAGAATAATGGAGGTGAAGTTCCGGGAGTTGGAACTTTTTTTTACTAAATTTCCTTCTCTTTAAGGATATTTTTTTCAAATTTCGAAAATATTTATAATTTGCGAACAATAAGCTACAAACCAAACACTATTTTTTGAAGGTGTTTAATTGTTTATAACTTTTGGAATTTTCCTGATCAAATGAGCTAAACCACATAATTATAATAAAAGTATGTAGAATTACCACCATTTTAAGCTTATAGACTATACTAACAATAGTGGCCATGCGCGCAGCCTAACAATGACGCGCGGAGGGCTATCTCACCAGGGAAATATCTCACCAGAGAAAACTCACCAGAGGGGGCAGGGGAGTCGAAAAATGCTAAAAAACGTCTCACGTAATTTATGGACCCCCCACATTCGATGCAAATTGGAATAATGAAATATCACGTCAAATTTTTTTATTCATTAGAGTTTTCTACAACTGAAATGACCTGCCCGAAGAAATAGTCTTCACTCTTTTTGTTAATATATTCAAGACTCTGTTGGACAATTATGTTCAGTTTCCTTAAATTCCTTAAATCTTGTCTATTTTATGAATTCTTTAGAGATTCTTTAGAATGATAATGAAAAATTGAAAAAGATTTTAAAAAATCGGAAAAAATTCAAAAAAATGGTAGAAAATTGAAAAAATTCTAAGAAATCGAAAAAAAACACCCAAAAATATCGAATAAAATAAAAACCCTAAACAATCAAAAAATCAGAAAAATACAAAAATTTTTAAAATCCTGAAAAAATTGGACTATATGCCCCGACAGACATTGAATTAAACTCCTAAGCTAAAGGGGTTAGTATTGAAAAAAAATCAGAAAAATTTTTTAAAAAATGGAAAATTAAAAAAAATCGGGAAAAATCCAAAAGAAATGTAAAAAATTCTAAAATATTGGAACAAATCCTAAAAAATTCTAAAAAATCGAAAAAAAAACTTAAAAAAACGGAAAAACCCGGCCTAAAAAATCAAAAAGTTAGAAAACCGAAAAAAATAAAAAGCCTAAAAACCTAAGAAATCGAAAAAATCCTAAAAAAATTGGAATCTGCTTCCCGGGCTATATGCCCCGACAGACATTGAATTGAACTTCTAAGCTAAAAGGGTTAGTATTGAAAAAAAATCGGAAATTTTTTTAAAAAAATGGAAAATAAAAAAAAATCGGGAAAAATCCCAAAGAATTGTAAAAAATTCTAAAAAATTGGAAAAAATCCTAAAAAATTCTAAAAAATCGAAAAAAAAACTTATAAACGGAAAAACCCGGCCTAAAAAATCAAAAAGTTAGAAAACCGAAAAAATAAAAAACCTAAAACCTAAGAAATCGAAAAAACCTAACCTAAAAAATCGAAAGAAATAAAAACCCCAAAAAATACTATAATATCTTGAAAAATCGAAAAAATCCTAAAAAAATTGGAATCTACTTCCCGGGCTATATGCCCCGACAGACATTGAATTAAACTTCTAAGCTAAATGGGGTTGGTATAGAAAAAAAATCGGGAAAAATTTTCAAAAATGGAAAATTTAAAAAAAAATCGGGAAAAACCAAAAGAATTCTAAAAAATTCTAAAAAATTGGAAAGAATCCTAAAAAAATCGAAAAAATCGAAAAAAAAAATCTTTTAAAAACGGAAAAACCTGACCTAAAAAATCAAAAACACAGGAAACCGAAAAAATAAAAAACCTAAAAACCTAAAAAAATCGAAAGAAATGAAAAACCTAAAAAATACTATAATATCTTAAAAAATTGAAAAAATCCTAAAAAAATTGGAATCTACTTCTCGGGCTATATGCCCCGACAGACATTGAATTTTAAAAAAAAAATGGAAAATTAAAAAAAAATGGGTAAAAATCCAAAAGAATTGGAAAAAATTGGAAAAAATCCTAAAAAATTCTAAAAAATCGAAAAATCAACTTAAAAAAACGGAAAAACCTGACCTAAAAAATCAAAAAGATAAAAAACCGAAAAAATAAAAAACCTTAAGACCTAAGAAATTGAAAAAACCTAACCTAAAAAATCGAAAGAAATAAAAAACCTAAAAAATCGAAAAAATCCTAAAAAAGTTGTAAACTATTTCTCGGGTCAGAAATTGAATTACACTTATAAGTTAAACGGGCTTGGTATATCTGCAAGATATAACCAACCTTTCTGGTTTGTAATTTGAAGGGACATCACTTTTGAACGGGGTTGGTATATCTGTATTTAAGTAAATCATTGGTATTGATAAATAATAATTGAAGTAAATGGTATACTCACGTCTCTTACAGCAGTAAGCAGACCCTATCGTAGCATTCTTATCAAATATACATTATCAAAAATGTGACCATCTCTTGGCATTTACTGTTCCAATGCTTGAGCATTTTAATGCGTTTAACTGCACACTGCCTAAATAATTAGTTACGAAAATAACAATATTGAAGAAACAATGAATTCAGGCGAACCAGAAAAACTGCTAAATACCTTAAAACTCAATTGTGCCAAAACTGCTGAATTTTTTTAATTGATCTGACAACGTCTTGGAGTTTTGCCAACCCGTAAGCTGCAAATTGCCCTGGCCGTTAAGTATAAATTTTATTTACGGCTGGTAAATTTATATTTATTCTGATAAGCAAGGAAGTAACTAAAAATGGCGTCATCGTCTTTTTATCGTAAATACACCATATATATCTAGTTTTGGACGTGTATCTTCGAAGTCTAAGTCCCAATACCTATGAAATTGAAACGGGACCAGAATAAGACTAGAATATCCCAGGGAGGATGTCTCCAAGAAAGACCTAGTGAAAAGACCCGATAAGGACTAGTGGTCTCTTCACATAAACGGTACAACCTAAAGTCGGAGATACTCGTATAGTGCTTTAGATAAATACTTATTATTATTAATTTATCTTTCCAGATTATTCTGTTTGCTGCCCTGGTCTCCGTCATAGTAGCCGCCCCTCAAGGAGCCGACAAAGACGCAACTGTGAACAAATACAGCTCTGATAATTCCGGTATAGATGGATACAACTTCGAGTGAGTTTAATGATTGGAATTTGTAATTAATGTTAATTAATTTTTTTTGTTACAGTTTTGAAACGAGCAACGGTATATCTCAACAAGAAGAAGGAAAACTATCTAACCAAGGTACTGAAAATGAGCTGATGAAAGTGGTTGGATCGTATTCGTTTACTTGGGAAGGAGTGACGTACACAGTGACGTACACAGCTGACGAAAATGGTTTCCAACCAGTTGGTGCTCATATCCCGAAATAAGAAACTAGCTCAATCGACAAATTTTTAAATATTTATCTTGTAAATATGTTTTTATAAAAAGTTAATAAATGATTCAGGAAAATATGTGTATTTTTTCGGATTTTAATGAGTGTGGGAACCGTGCTACAACTGTCACATGTGGATTTATGGATGGATTTATGTCATTATGAAAATTGAGTAGCAAAATTGGGATTGTTTGCAATTTTTCTTAAAATCCAAAATCCTTTGACAATACTGTATACCGAGTGGAGAAAATGTTGAACACGTTTGACATGATATGAATTTCCTTTTAGAACATTCCAAACCGTTTTTTGACAAATTTACTTGTTGAGCAATTTTTCTGGTACTCGTTTCTGTATGTTCGTCAATAATTTGAAGAGCCTCATTTTCGAGTTGTGGAGTGTAACGTTAATTTCGTTCACTTTACTTCCCTCTATTGAATTAATAAATTATCGTATGGGCGGCGAATAGCCAGTCCTTTCTCATACCCAACACCGAGAAATGTTTCAAGGCTGAATCTATTTGCTGTGGACGAGAGTCGAAATCAACGTTTCTATGCGGGCCGATCGAGGTCCGTCTGTAGTGAAAATAGTCACTTCTATTTTGAGATTCCCACTTCGACCTCGTGTATCTTCTTCTACCAATTATAAATTAAATATGAATCAAGAATTCACTACTGAAATGTAAATTCCTTTCCTGGTCAAAGCGTATGAGCGTGACATGAACATGAGACGTAAGTCTGTTATCTTTCACATGATTTCGTGTATTTAAACAAGTGGCAAAAGGGTTTCATTCTTCTTTCCTGTAAACATGTGCTATTGAAGCCTTTCGAGCTTATCGTATCTTATCTCTAAGAAGTGCATTCATCTGAGTGCACTTTTTTTTTACCTGGACCAAACCTTTACCTGGGACACTTTACCTGGACCAGCACTTTACCTGGACCCAGAAACTTCACCTGGACCAGCACTTTACCTGGCCTCAAAAGCATTACCATTGGCTAATCTTTATAAAAAATGCATAGTCATTCCAGCATTAGTAAAGATAAGATTCCAGTATGAAAAAGAAAAAATGAAAAAATTAGTAGAGGTAGTTTTGGTATATTTTCTAAAACCCTCAAAGACCTTTCAACCTACCACATTATGGTAATTTAATATTTCCAACAAAATCTAGATTGCTAGTCGTAAATTTGAATGAAAGGATACGTACCATGGGAGTTCTAGCCAGCATCAACCTTCAATTGGAAGTTTAAAATATTTTATTGGTCGATAATGTTATCGTCTAGTGTCTATTTTCCACGCGTGTGCTTTTTCATACGCTTAATTCTTTTTAAGATCGACTAAAATCGGCATTATTAATACTAACTTAAATATAATAATGTGAGAGATGTAAGAAATTTTGTAATCTGAATTTCTCTTTCTCGTATCTGTTAAATCGCATAAAAGTGTGTACTATTTGTTAATGTATTATGCTTAACAACATCCGACGAATTTATTCGAACGTGGGTGGCATACAATTGTCAACCTCACGATATCGACATTAAATATAATTCCGACGATTTCTTTTCATGTCCTTATTTACTATATTTAGTTTTATATAATCCATTCGATATCGATCAGCGCTAGATTAGATGTTATGTAGATGATGCTACCGAGATAACATTATTATTTGGTCCTTTCATTTTTTTTTAGTCGTTTTGGTCATTATAGTATTCAACTTTTTCGATCTCCACTTCTTCGACCTATTCGTCGTTTGAGCCCTTTTAGTTATTTTAGTTCTTAAGTCCCTTCCAGTATTACAGTTCTTTTTGTACTTCTCCACCTTATCGATCTTCAAGTATTTTTAGTCGTTTCCGTTATTTTTTGTTGAATTCTTCTACAGTCGGTTCGTTATCAAGAAAAAACGCACGTAAATGAAATCAAGTGGATAAGGTTGAATGGGGCGTATTCTGTTCCCCTACTGCTAACATTTCAAAGCGAGTCGTCCAATACGCAGACGACTTAGAATAGATCACGCGAGGTCTTTCGTTTACATGCGGTTTTTCTTGGGACCGTCCAGACTATATTCTATTTTCTCTTTTTCTTTTTTTCCTTTTCGTCTCTTCTAGTATGTTAGTCCTTTTTGTCCTTCTACACCTTCTCGACCTTAACGTATTTTAGTCCGTAATTTTCTTCGTGGAATCCTTCTTCCGATTCATTTGGGCCAAAGAGTTCATCAAAGAACCCTCGCCAAAATACAAGGAGTACCTATTGAGCCAGAATAGGGGAACAAACAGGATCTTGGTTGGGCTCCTACAGAGCATTGTAGACTTAACAAACACATGGATAAAATCGGATTGGCAGACATAACCATAGATAGGTTTTGCCAAGAAGATGAGCCTCAGCACACTGCCAAGGCCTGACCAGGCTGAGGTTTTAGACGTTAGGGGTGGAAAAACCACAACCCTCCCAATATATTAAGGACATGAGGTTCGGCATTTGAAGTCTAGTAATAAGTACGGGTTTGGACAAGACACTCTAGAATCACAGGAGGGCATACCCAATAGATCTGCAAGGGTCATAGTGAAGAGGCTTGTAAATTCTTTTGATTCTATTGATTCTTTCTTTGGATTCTTTCTTTGGATTCTTTCTTTGGATTCTTTCTTTGGATTCTTTCTTTGGATTCTTTCTTTGGATTCTTTCTTTGGATTCTTTCTTTGGATTCTTTCTTTGGATTCTTTCTTTGGATTCTTTCTTTGGATTCTTTCTTTGGATTCTTTCTTTGGATTCTTTCTTTGGATTCTTTCTTTGGATTCTTTCTTTGGATTCTTTCTTTGGATTCTTTCTTTGGATTCTTTCTTTGGATTCTTTCTTTGGATTCTTTCTTTGGATTCTTTCTTTGGATTCTTTCTTTGGATTCTTTCTTTGGATTCTTTCTTTGGATTCTTTCTTTGGATTCTTTCTTTGGATTCTTTCTTTGGATTCTTTCTTTGGATTCTTTTATTGGATTCTTTCTTTGGATTCTTTCTTTGGATTCTTTCTTTGGATTCTTTCTTTGGATTCTTTCTTTGGATTCTTTCTTTGGATTCTTTCTTTGGATTCTTTCTTTGGATTCTTTCTTTGGATTCTTTCTTTGGATTCTTTCTTTGGATTCTTTTATTGGATTCTTTTGATTCTTTTCATTCTTTTCATTCTTTTCATTCTTTTCATTCTTTTCATTCTTTTCATTCTTTTCATTCTTTTCATTCTTTTCATTCTTTTCATTCTTTTCATTCTTTTCATTCTTTTCATTCTTTTCATTCTTTTCATTCTTTTCATTCTTTTCATTCTTTTCATTCTTTTCATTCTTTTCATTCTTTTCATTCTTTTCATTCTTTTCATTCTTTTCATTCTTTTCATTCTTTTCATTCTTTTCATTCTTTTCATTCTTTTCATTCTTTTCATTCTTTTCATTCTTTTCATTCTTTTCATTCTTTTCATTCTTTTCATTCTTTTCATTCTTTTCATTCTTTTCATTCTTTTCATTCTTTTCATTCTTTTCATTCTTTTCATTCTTTTCATTCTTTTCATTCTTTTCATTCTTTTCATTCTTTTCATTCTTTTCATTCTTTTCATTCTTTTCATTCTTTTCATTCTTTTCATTCTTTTCATTCTTTTCATTCTTTTCATTCTTTTCATTCTTTTCATTCTTTTCATTCTTTTCATTCTTTTCATTCTTTTCATTCTTTTCATTCTTTTCATTCTTTTCATTCTTTTCATTCTTTTCATTCTTTTCATTCTTTTCATTCTTTTCATTCTTTTCATTCTTTTCATTCTTTTCATTCTTTTCATTCTTTTCATTCTTTTCATTCTTTTCATTCTTTTCATTCTTTTCATTCTTTTCATTCTTTTCATTCTTTTCATTCTTTTCATTCTTTTCATTCTTTTCATTCTTTTCATTCTTTTCATTCTTTTCATTCTTTTCATTCTTTTCATTCTTTTCATTCTTTTCATTCTTTTCATTCTTTTCATTCTTTTCATTCTTTTCATTCTTTTCATTCTTTTCATTCTTTTCATTCTTTTCATTCTTTTCATTCTTTTCATTCTTTTCATTCTTTTCATTCTTTTCATTCTTTTCATTCTTTTCATTCTTTTCATTCTTTTCATTCTTTTCATTCTTTTCATTCTTTTCATTCTTTTCATTCTTTTCATTCTTTTCATTCTTTTCATTCTTTTCATTCTTTTCATTCTTTTCATTCTTTTCATTCTTTTCATTCTTTTCATTCTTTTCATTCTTTTCATTCTTTTCATTCTTTTCATTCTTTTCATTCTTTTCATTCTTTTCATTCTTTTCATTCTTTTCATTCTTTTCATTCTTTTCATTCTTTTCATTCTTTTCATTCTTTTCATTCTTTTCATTCTTTTCATTCTTTTCATTCTTTTCATTCTTTTCATTCTTTTCATTCTTTTCATTCTTTTCATTCTTTTCATTCTTTTCATTCTTTTCATTCTTTTCATTCTTTTCATTCTTTTCATTCTTTTCATTCTTTTCATTCTTTTCATTCTTTTCATTCTTTTCATTCTTTTCATTCTTTTCATTCTTTTCATTCTTTTCATTCTTTTCATTCTTTTCATTCTTTTCATTCTTTTCATTCTTTTCATTCTTTTCATTCTTTTCATTCTTTTCATTCTTTTCATTCTTTTCATTCTTTTCATTCTTTTCATTCTTTTCATTCTTTTCATTCTTTTCATTCTTTTCATTCTTTTCATTCTTTTCATTCTTTTCATTCTTTTCATTCTTTTCATTCTTTTCATTCTTTTCATTCTTTTCATTCTTTTCATTCTTTTCATTCTTTTCATTCTTTTCATTCTTTTCATTCTTTTCATTCTTTTCATTCTTTTCATTCTTTTCATTCTTTTCATTCTTTTCATTCTTTTCATTCTTTTCATTCTTTTCATTCTTTTCATTCTTTTCATTCTTTTCATTCTTTTCATTCTTTTCATTCTTTTCATTCTTTTCATTCTTTTCATTCTTTTCATTCTTTTCATTCTTTTCATTCTTTTCATTCTTTTCATTCTTTTCATTCTTTTCATTCTTTTCATTCTTTTCATTCTTTTCATTCTTTTCATTCTTTTCATTCTTTTCATTCTTTTCATTCTTTTCATTCTTTTCATTCTTTTCATTCTTTTCATTCTTTTCATTCTTTTCATTCTTTTCATTCTTTTCATTCTTTTCATTCTTTTCATTCTTTTCATTCTTTTCGGTCTTTTCATTCTTTTCGGTCTTTTCATTCTTTTCATTCTTTTCATTCTTTTCATTCTTTTCATTCTTTTCATTCTTTTCATTCTTTTCATTCTTTTCATTCTTTTCATTCTTTTCATTCTTTTCATTCTTTTCATTCTTTTCATTCTTTTCATTCTTTTCATTCTTTTCATTCTTTTCATTCTTTTCATTCTTTTCATTCTTTTCATTCTTTTCATTCTTTTCATTCTTTTCATTCTTTTCATTCTTTTCATTCTTTTCATTCTTTTCATTCTTTTCATTCTTTTCATTCTTTTCATTCTTTTCATTCTTTTCATTCTTTTCATTCTTTTCATTCTTTTCATTCTTTTCATTCTTTTCATTCTTTTCATTCTTTTCGGTCTTTTCATTCTTTTCGGTCTTTTCATTCTTTTCGGTCTTTTCATTCTTTTCGGTCTTTTGATTCTTTTGATTCTTTTGATTCTTTTGATTCTTTTGATTCTTTTGATTCTTTTGATTCTTTTGATTCTTTTGATTCTTTTGATTCTTTTGATTCTTTTGATTCTTTTGATTCTTTTGATTCTTTTGATTCTTTTCATTCTTTTCATTTTTTTCATTCTTTTCATTCTTTTCATTCTTTTCATTCTTTTCGGTCTTTTCATTCTTTTCGGTCTTTTCATTCTTTTCGGTCTTTTGATTCTTTTGATTCTTTTGATTCTTTTGATTCTTTTGATTCTTTTGATTCTTTTGATTCTTTTGATTCTTTTGATTCTTTTGATTCTTTTGATTCTTTTGATTCGTTCGATTCTTTTGATTCTTTTGATTCGTTCGATTCTTTTGATTCTTTTGATTCGTTCGATTCTTTTGATTCTTTTGATTCGTTCGATTCTTTTGATTCTTTTGATTCTTTTGATTCTTCCGATTCTTCCGATTCTTCCGATTCTTCCGATTCTTCCGATTCTTCCGATTCTTCCGATTCTTCCGATTCTTCCGATTCTTCCGATTCTTCCGATTCTTCCGATTCTTCCGATTCTTCCGATTCTTCCGATTCTTCCGATTCTTCCGATTCTTCCGATTCTTCCGATTCTTCCGATTCTTCCGATTCTTCCGATTCTTCCGATTCTTCCGATTCTTCCGATTCTTCCGATTCTTCCGATTCTTCCGATTCTTCCGATTCTTCCGATTCTTCCGATTCTTCCGATTCTTCCGATTCTTCCGATTCTTCCGATTCTTCCGATTCTTCCGATTCTTCCGATTCTTCCGATTCTTCCGATTCTTCCGATTCTTCCGATTCTTCCGATTCTTCCGATTCTTCCGATTCTTCCGATTCTTCCGATTCTTCCGATTCTTCCGATTCTTCCGATTCTTCCGATTCTTCCGATTCTTCCGATTCTTCCGATTCTTCCGATTCTTCCGATTCTTCCGATTCTTCCGATTCTTCCGATTCTTCCGATTCTTCCGATTCTTCCGATTCTTCCGATTCTTCCGATTCTTCCGATTCTTCCGATTCTTCCGATTCTTCCGATTCTTCCGATTCTTCCGATTCTTCCGATTCTTCCGATTCTTCCGATTCTTCCGATTCTTCCGATTCTTCCGATTCTTCCGATTCTTCCGATTCTTCCGATTCTTCCGATTCTTCCGATTCTTCCGATTCTTCCGATTCTTCCGATTCTTCCGATTCTTCCGATTCTTCCGATTCTTCCGATTCTTCCGATTCTTCCGATTCTTCCGATTCTTCCGATTCTTCCGATTCTTCCGATTCTTCCGATTCTTCCGATTTTTCCGATTCTTTTGATTTTTTTTATTCTTTTGATTCCTTTGAAGCTCATAATAATTGACCAGAGTTAGGCATATGATTTATCTCGTGTCGCCGAATCCAGTTGTCAAATGATGTATTCTTAGTGATAAATCACAACTTCCACGACAAGAAAAATAATTTTATAACATAATGTTAATTTAACAAATGATTGTGCAATTGAAGATGCTGTAATGTGATAGAATAACATTAAGCAGCGAAAGTTTTCTATACATTATTTATTGTCAATGTTAGATAGATCCATGAAGAATCTCAAAGAAAAAAGACAAGGACATTTGCACTGAAAGGTATTTTTATTAAAAAAAGTGATGATCTTTGTTTTTTTTTTCATTAATTACGTAAACAATGATAATAACATTAATCACAATCCGGAGGAATGTACAGGAAGGTCAAATTTACAGATTATAAAATTAATGAATGGATTTTTAAAATTTTCTTCGCCTTTGGATTAAAATGGATTCAACTAAAATATTTATTTTCATTTTCAAACCGAAATAGCTATTTATGTACCAAGGACGAAGAACTGTCTATTATAGTCGAGTATGCAAATTTATAGCCGAGGCGCAGCCAAGACTAGTAAGCAGACTAGACAGTAGACAGAAAAGAGTTTGCGTACGAAAAATGCTTGCCTTAAAAAATAGTCGATTTTTGATTCGAAAATTAGTAATTTTTTGTCGACGAAAAAAGTTTAAATATTCTAATGAAAAAAAATATATATTTAAGATCAACATGTTAAACAAATTATTCAATATTTATCGTTACATACTTTAGGCAAATTGCAACACTTAAATAGTACCTAGCTGAAAACGAGTTTAGCAATTCACACAAGAAAATTTTACAAAATACGTAACGGGTCGCGTTCACTGAGAAAAGATTCACCTTTGGTACAAAAGGTTAAAACTACGACTAAAACAAACTGATCGTCCCATCATATACATTACCACAAATCAAATTGGAATTTTCACTCGTGTGATGAATTTTTGATAATGTTGATTAATTTTACATAAAATAGTTAACGGAAACCGTACCTAGTATAAAACGAGGGACGTACTATAACTTTTTATCATAAATAAGAAATAAACGTTATTATAGAAATCCCCCTTCCTGTGAAAACTACATAGGACTCCCCAGCAATCTTGGTATAGTGTTTGACTTCCTCAGAGACTTTAGATTATATAATCTTTTGTTAATAATTTATTTAAATAACATGTAAAACAGTTCCCGTTAGATGCTAAGACACATTAATTTCAGTATTCAAAAAAGTCTGTAAATCATTTTAAGGCTTTTATCCAGGTAACGTTTATCATAAAATTGTTAGTCTCGATAACCGATAGTTATTTTTATTGGTACACCCGGTACATAAACCGAGTTTGTTCCTTCTCCTTATTTTTTGTTCAAACTGCTATTAAGCTAATGAAGAAATCTGTTAAATTCTTCTAGATTTTATAATAAGCCATGTGGGGATTTAAATTTATTTTTGGAAAAATCCATTATTTTTTTACTCGTATCTATTTGTTAAATAACCTTGTCATAAATTGGGATAAATGTCCTATAATTTTTATTTCTGAATAAATTCGAATTAATTTACCTATTTCAGTGAAACGCTATTATCAATTAAAATCATACAGGGCTATTGACTAATATTTCATACAAACTCTTACACCCTTCAAAATAGAGTAGTAGATCGTCAACAAAAATTTAAAACACCTGAATACAACCTTGTTAGAATGTGACATACAGGCTGATAAATCCTTTGAAATCCTTGATCAATCCATTCCTACAAAATGAACGATTTATTTTCCCCCAATTCTATTGGAGTGTCTAATAGTTTGTCCAAAATATTCACGCAATCGGTCTTTTCAGTAGATGCTTAAATTTCAATACAAACATGTTTATTTGAAAGCTCACTAAAAATTTTTCTCAATGTGCATCTTTGTTTCGAATAAAAAAAGAATTTAAAGAAAATATTGAATATATTATAGGGATTTGAACACTGATTTGACCATAACCAAAAAGTGACGTCACCTAGCCTGGAATTATGTTGGCAGTAATTGCTAGAAATGCATCAAAGTGAACTTCAGCTGACTGTTTTGTTTTTGTTGTTTCTTCGTGGTTGTTTGTGAATATTATGGTGAAAAAATGGAGGCATCAGGATTATCAAAAGCGAGACAGAAACAGATAATAATCCAAGTAACAGCAATAACGAAGAGAATTTCGAGGTTAGCTGTCAAAAGCCAGAGAAGAAGCATTACTTGACGTCAAAAAGGAGAAAGAAAAATACACTGAGATTTTTTCACGAAATACTATCAAATTTTCATTTGGCCACAGTGTATATTCAAAATAAATGTCAATTTTAATTAATTGGTCATCTCGATCTCCTTCTTTATTGGTTCTCCAAATTGAATCATCGAATCGATGTTTGAATTATTGATTTGATTCTAAATAGCGCTTAAATAACTAATTTAAAAGGTCAAAGCTTTTGTAAATTAAAAAAATCGAGACATTTTTATGATATTAAGCCACACCTTTAGGGGATCCGAATTTTAAAACGGCAGCAACTATAAATATTTTGGCAGAATCTGTTCTGCTCTCTACATAACAGTTTTTCAAAATTTACTAAATCACAATGAATGTGGTGAGTGTTTTATAATACTATATCTATAAAAGTTGTTTAATTTGTTGATGAATTAGACCATTAATTACTCAAAGCAAGTCAAATTCAGGTTAACATACTACAAAATATTTATTAATTTTCAAAAGTTTAGTTTCATATTTTTTAGCATCAAATTTTTTTGCTTCCAAAATCTCAATCACACAATTTTATCTTTGTCTTCCAATTCCACTAAAATTTCGTCCATTCTTTTTTTCTTCATACCTGTTTTGATTCTTAAAAAATCACTAATGCGTCGACTCGTTTTTCTTCCTTTCTCCTTTGAGTATTTCTGCTTCCTATGATTTCCTTTAAGATCTATCACACTGTATATTATTTACTTTCCGGATTTAACGTTGAATTTTAATGCAACTTGGTGTAAAATACCCTATATATAAAATGTATACATACAGGGTGCGTAAGAAGGTGATCTTTACAAATGTCAAATATCTCAATATTTTTGAATTGAACTAGCAAACATAAGGGGGGATTATGTTCACTTCCGGTATTACCTTTTTGAGCCTTATTTTTCTAACAAATATTTTATTGTAAACATTATAAAATTATCATCACTTACTAACACAATAAAAACTTTTTCCCATAAAATTACAATACGCACGATTTCGAAATAATTATTACTTAAATTCCATTTAATCATATAAATATTCTCGAAGAAACACATAAGCATCAAATTATCAGTTAACCGATCTGACATTTTGTTGGTTCAAGCTTATAATCCAATAATTTCAAAATAATTATCATCAAATTGCACAAGAAATACAACAAACAATTTGTAAACGTAGTGCATATGAAAACAATAATTTTTCATAATGAGGTAATAATATAACCTAAGCTTCTGAAATTTGACAAAGAGAAATTGAATTTATAAGAAAAGATTTAATTTATTTGATATCAAAACTTTTCTTTCTTTCCAAATTAGATGAAAATTAACATGCATTTAGTGGGAAATAAAAAAATAATTCTTTGGAAAATGTTTCTCTTAAAAGCGATAAACTCTGTTAAATTATTATTGAAATGGAATCTTGAATATTAACAATTATAGTTTAATTTGTTTTTATTTTTTGTTATTGCAGCTTGCCGTAGTTTCCTTATTGGTCGTTGTAGCTGTAGTTGCAGCTGCAGACTTTCCACAATTCTATAATCCTACTTCACCATTTTCCCAACCCCAACCAATTTATCCAACCATCAAACAAACCATTCCCAACGACTCTTCCAAAAACGCAAAAATCCTCCGATACGACAGCGAAAGTAACATAGGAAATGGATTCCAATATTCGTAAGTACATCATCATCAAAAATATGACACTGGTGATGATTTTTAAAATTTTAGGGTAGAAACAAGTGATGGGCAAATAAAAGAAGAACAAGCAGTAATTGAAAACGCAGGAACAAAGGACGAGTCACTTTCAGTTGTAGGACGTTTCCTTTATCCCGGTTTAAATGGAGAATTTTACGAAACTAAATACATTGCTGATAAAGATGGTTTTAGAGCAGAAGGTGCTCATCTTCCTCAACCAGTTCAAGCTGTAAATTAAATATATTCATGATAAAGTTATGTAGTTTTATACAATAAATAGATAAAGAAAATTTCTTGATTGTTATTGATTTTTTCATAATT
Organism: Lochmaea crataegi; assembly: GCA_947563755.1. Taxonomy (NCBI): domain Eukaryota; kingdom Metazoa; phylum Arthropoda; class Insecta; order Coleoptera; family Chrysomelidae; genus Lochmaea; species Lochmaea crataegi. Next base: position 4,236,943 of record OX387427.1, on the reverse strand, counting down.
TAACCTTACTCAGTGCCATGTTTCATTCTTTCCTAATGAGCTCATTTTCTTTCGTCAGGCAAAACTGTTAAGATTGAGCCCTGTACTCGGGTAGGTGAGTACAGGCAGTCTTTCTCTCTCTCTCTCTGTGTCGTTTCTTCTGACGGGTTCCACGTCGTATCGGGTGAGGACTTTCCAGAGATCTCAACACGAACTTCAGAAAGGAAAGTACAACACGGAAGACAGAAGGACACACTGAAACAACTGGGACAATACTAGATGAACCCATATTTCACATAAGTTTTGAAAGCATGACACCGGAGAGTATATTCACTGAGCGAGTGAATATCATCATCCCAGGTAATCCTGGAGACATCATCTGGTTCACGATGGTTCCAAAGCAAACCATGACTCTGACGCTCGTATAAACGGTCCTAGAAAGAGACGATTTACTGTTGAGCACAACCCAAACGAATGAATGAATGATCTCTTTGGATCCGATTGAGCTCAATAGGATTAATGAGGATAAGGTGGTGGGGGAGGAGATAGCTTTACCAAGCTGAACATACAAGATAGACTGCCGTCTGCGCACACACACGCGCGATATGAACCCGTCCCTCCCAGGATGCACCCCTCAGAAAGCGATGCATCCCGGGGAGAACCTCTCATCCATCCCCCATGTCATCCGATCGGTCCTCATCGTCGACGTTCGCGTTTTTCGCGTACAGCTCGTCCCTAGCCGAATGGCTGTTGGCTGTCTTCTTTTCGGCCTTGTAACCCCGGTGGTTATATCTTCGGCGGTCTTCTCGTTTTTTCTTGTCTTCTGTTGTGTGTGTTTTTTCGCTGCCTCTATAAAGGGCAAATCCTTAGACGACTTATTACGACTCAAGACAACCTTATAGAGTGGATCCACTTGTTTTTGCTGACCTAGTTGAAATCCTGACTCATCTTTCTATGGATGTTTCAGGCCTTCTCGTAGGCGGGTCTTCTTGAGATTCTATATAGATGACTTTAGGCCATCAGTTGTCACCTGTTCGAGAATCTCGTGTTTCTTCGGGGTCGTCGTCGTCTTCTTGGATATCGCTTGGGCGTAGCTGACTCCTGGTTTCGTTTCCTTTGAGGGTGGTTTTCTCGTCGTCCTGTTGTTTGGGGCCTGCGGGCATCCCTTGTGGTTCGCTGGGTGTTCTCCCTGGCAGTTTGCGCAGGTTGCTGGTCTTGTGCACTCGTTGGAGCGGTGTGGTCCTCTGCACTTGACACACTTGATGTTTACTCTGCACGTCGTCTGTTCGTGATGGTATCCCTGGCAGTTATAGCACTGCGTTGGTCCTTTTCCTCTCTTCAGTTCCTCCCATCTTATCCTCACTTATTGGATGTGTTGTATTTTCCTAATTTTTTCTTTTTCTTCCACTTCTAGTTCTACCATGTAGATTGGCAGTGTTCTTCTTTCGCCAAATCTGGAGCAGATTTGGCTTATTTTGCCGATTCAGACTCCTTCCTTTTCTATTTCTTCTTTCAGTTCGTTGGTATCCTCGCTGCTTGTCAGTCCTTTGAGGATAATCCTTCCTTTTTGTTCTTCCCGTGGTGTGTAGGTGTACCATTCCACTTCTTCTTTCACTTTTCCATATTTAGTGGTCATTTTGGACTGAGCATTTACCTACTCTGTTTTTTTTCCATATTTTGGAGCTGCTTTACTAGGTTTACATTACATACAACTCCAATTGATTTTTAAACTTTCATTTCGATTTTTCGCTTTGGGAATTTCTTTTCAAAACCAGTTTGTTCAAACAACGAATAGCAAAAATTATATATTTTACAATTTGACTGGTTTTAACCTCTTCGTTAATTTCGTTAAACAATCAACTTGTTAGGAAATTTTCCACTTGTGATTATTTTAAACTTCTTTCGCCAAATCTGGAGCAGATTTGGCTTATTTTGCCGATTCAGACTCCTTCCTTTTCTATTTCTTCTTTCAGTTCGTTGGTATCCTCGCTGCTTGTCAGTCCTTTGAGGATAATCCTTCCTTTTTGTTCTTCCCGTGGTGTGTAGGTGTACCATTCCACTTCTTCTTTCACTTTTCCATATTTAGTGGTCATTTTGGACTGAGCATTTACCTACTCTGTTTTTCCCATATTTTGGAGCTGCTTTACTAGGTTTACATTACATACAACTCCAATTGATTTTTAAACTTTCATTTCGATTTTTCGCTTTGGGAATTTCTTTTCAAAACCAGTTTGTTCAAACAACGAATAGCAAAAATTATACATTTTACAATTTGACTGGTTTTAACCTTTTCGTTAATTTCGTTAAACAATCAACTTGTTAGGAAATTTTCCACTTGTGATTATTTTAAACTTCTTTCGCCAAATCTGGAGCAGATTTGGCTTATTTTGCCGATTCAGACTCCTTCCTTTTCTATTTCTTCTTTCAGTTCGTTGGTATCCTCGCTGCTTGTCAGTCCTTTGAGGATAATCCTTCCTTTTTGTTCTTCCCGTGGTGTGTAGGTGTACCATTCCACTTCTTCTTTCACTTTTCCATATTTAGTGGTCATTTTGGACTGAGCATTTACCTACTCTGTTTTTTTTCCATATTTTGGAGCTGCTTTACTAGGTTTACATTACATACAACTCCAATTGATTTTCACACTTTTATTTGGATTTTTCGCTTTGGGTATTTTGTTTTCAAAACCAGTTTGTTCAAACAACGAATAGCAAAAATTATACATTTTACAATTTTACTGGTTTTAACCTTTTCGTTAATTTCGTTAAACAATCAACTTGTTAGGAAATTTTCCACTTGTGATTATTTTAAACTTCTTTCGCCAAATCTGGAGCAGATTTGGCTTATTTTGCCGATTCAGACTCCTTCCATTTCTATTTCTTCTTTCAGTTCGTTGGTATCCTCGCTGCTTGTCAGTCCTTTGAGGATAATCCTTCCTTTTTGTTCTTCCCGTGGTGTGTAGGTGTACCATTCCACTTCTTCTTTCACTTTTCCATATTTAGTGGTCATTTTGGACCGAGCATTTACCTACTCTGTTTTTTCCATATTTTGGAGCTGCTTTACTAGGTTTACATTACATACAACTCCAATTGATTTTCACACTTTTATTTAGATTCTTCGCTTTGGGAATTTCTTTTTAAAACCAGTTTGTTCAAACAACGAATAGCAAAAATTATAGATTTTACAATTTTACTGGTTTTAACCTTTTCGTTAATTTCGTTAAACAATCAACTTGTTAGGAAATTTTCCACTTGTGATTATTTTAAACTTTAAAATTTCTCATATATTACATATATCTTCGGCATTATTAAAAACGAAAAGAAAAAAAAACTATTTATATAGTTGATCACTACGAATCACGCACTCTATTATTCTAATGGCAAATAACAAGTATTATCTATACAGTTGACCTTTCGAATACCTATGGATAAAAGGTTACCTATCTTTTGCATGTATTTATTCATTTTGTACCTTATAATTGGAACTCCACACGATTATTTAGATAATAGTTTATTGATGAACATGGGAATGTTTCTATTATTTAACAACTAGAACATTTATAATGAAATTGTACGATTATTATTAATGGGTCACCAATACGATACCTATCCTATAATAAATAGGCATTAAATGTACTGTTTGGACCAAAAATATCTCCATTAAACAAGTCTGGGATATATAAACTTAAATGTCCAAAATGTAATGTTGCCTACATTGGAGAGAGAGAGAGAGAGAGAGAGAAGCGTGCCGCTGTGTAGCCGACGAAAGAGAGAAGAAGAATGCGGCTAAGGAAGAGAGGAAGCGCAGCGGGCGGCCGAGGAAGAGACGAAGAATCATCGCGTGACGAACGCTTTTTCGTAACATCACACTTTTCACGAGTTCAGCTTCTTGACTATACTTTTATGGGGCCACTTAAATCCTACTAGAGTGAAGAAATTAGGGATTGGTTAAGAATAAATTACAAAGCAATAACACAATTAGAGCTGGCTGAATTGCTTGGCAATGCTTTGTTGAAGTGCCAGATAACGGAGTTAGCTGTAAATAGCTTCAGAGTGACGGAAATCTATCCACTAAATAAACATGTTTTTACGGAGGCTGACTTTATTGCCGGAAGAATTGAATCCGAAAAATCATGTAGTTCATGCTCAGAAACTCAGCTGCAAGAACCATTACTGATGATGTTGATGGTTCAAAAGATCTAGATTCCCACCAGACCGTTCCAAATATCTGAATCCCCAGCCAGGATGTTCAAAAGATCTGGATTCCCAACCAGACCGTTCCAAATATCTGGATCCCCAACCAGGGTGTTCAAAAAACCATAGTCAGTCCATTCGATATTTCACCTGTTCCATTGGTTAAGAAGCGACTAACTACAAGGGGACGAAAGCCTTTCAAATCATAAGTTATAACTTCATTCCCTTATAAAACAGAACTAGAAATATCAATCGAAAAATTAAACAAAACAAAAAATGGAAAGGGGGAGAGGAAATTAGTTGCAGTGGAATCCAGGGAAAGTCGAAAGAAGGCCACAAAAAGAACAGGAGAAGAATCAAGCTCGGAAGAGGATGGAGATCAGGAATTTGCACGTGCAGATGATGATCTTGACATGGACCAAATTGGACAGTTTGTCCAAAAAACAACGACGCAGCATGTTTGTTTTGTGTTATTCTTTATCATAAATATATTATACGTTTTTGAGAAAAGTTGACGTTGGAATTTATTCACTAGGTCTTTACAACGTCCATAAACCTTTTTACATACAATCATAATGAAAAATTAAAAAGTTATTTCAAAAAAATTAAAATGGGGGCCCATATTCGGTCCATCTTCTCTACTGAAAAACTAACAACGGCGTCGTCTTTGCCCTTAAGACAAAGGTAAATTAAGTTAGATAGAAATAAAAGGAAAGTTTCTGGGCACTCTGTATAGTCTCTTAAAAAATTGAAGAATTAACATTTTTATCACCACTTTTTATTTTTAACTCGCTTTTCTTGTATGTCCGGGTGGAACTTTATACAAGATTTTAAACTTATTTTCCGATGGGTTAGAGACTTACAATTTTCAACATAATCCAGAATTGGATGACAATAAAACAAAATATGGAAAGAATTTTAAAAAATGGAGATCACTTCTTTAGTTTTGATACATCATATTGTATGGTCTATATATAACAGCTTGATTGATAAAAATATTATGGCTTCGTAGCCGAGTGGTTTAGGGGCTTGACTGCGAAAAGTAGGGTTCGAATCCGAGTCGCAGTGATATTTTTTTCATTTGTTATATTGTGACATTTGTATATGAATAACCTATTAATCTTTATAGTAAATCGAACTAAAAAGTAAAAAATTAATGAAATAAAAAATTAATATACCACGTTTTTAAGACGAACAAAAAAGTGAAAAATAATAATAATAAACGTGGGGCACATGCGACAGTTTTATGAAAATGTAGAAAGTTGCTATGCATGTGCCCCACATTTATTATTATTTTTTACTTTTTTGTTCGTTTTAAAAACCTGGTATATTAATTTTTTTTTATTCTTTCTTTTTATTGTTTTATTTAATATGAAAAGTAACACAATAGATGATAAATTTAAATTGTTGGACTTCATTTATTGTCCAATCAAAAAGCTGAAAATGGTGAAAAATAGAGATATTGTTCCTAAAAATATGTGTGATAGATGATATTCGGAATTATGTATAGAAAAATGTATCGAGAGCGTTTATTATAAACAAATAAGGATAAAAAAAAGGTATTTCGTTTTTTGCCAATATCTCGAAAAGTATTAGCATTTAAGAAATAAAAAAAAAGATTCTTGAAGAGGATTAAATTTCCAATAAAAGAGTCCCAACTTCCATGTCCATTATTAATAATTTTAATTCAACGCTTTAATTCCAATTCAAGTCATTTTGGGTACACGTGCGCCTCGTCAAAAACAAACAGGTCACATTTTATAATTTTTTTAAGGTATTAATTGTTAATTTAAAAATTTGAAAAAATTATGGTGTATTCTGAACACTTCAAAGAATTAATTGCAGTTGGAAAAAATTCTTTTTTATATTTTAACAAGTTAGGCAATTGTTAATTAATAAAATGTTCTTACATGACCTACCAATCAAAAACCCCGGCCCTCTGTGAATTTTCTGATGTTATTGTTTTATACAAAAAAATAGCTCGGTAAGTCAGGTGTGAGATTAAATTTGTTTTTTAACTTGATTTATCATTTATTGTAAATAGCTTTAATTTATCGATATTTATAGAAACTGAAAGTGAAGACGAATCAAGGTAACTAGAAGATAACCTTGAAAAGGCTTTCATGTCACTACTACAACGTACACTTATAAAATACTATTCACGCACGATGTCTTCTTCAATACAGTGGCGCACCACCATAATAATTTTCTTTCTCATTTTTTTAACCACCTAAAGTGTGGGATTTAATTCAAGAGAAAAAAATCAGGCACCACCACCAGTCAGACTTCAGCACCTCATTATTTTCACTAGGTCCTTCTTGGAGATATCCTCCTTTGGATTCTCTAGCCCTAGGAGTCTATATCTCCAATGAGACAGTGCTTCACGTTCGAAGATAATGTGAGAGGCTGTTTCCTCCTCTTCCATGCACAACCGACAGATAGGTTCCTACCCATATATTCCAATTGTATGTATGTGCTTCCTTAGGAATCGTTCCTTCCTGACTGCATGCTTCTAACCCATCCCAGTTCAGCAAAAATCAAATTTTGATGGCATGAAATACGCTGAGCAGTGTTGCCAGGTGAGTTTTCTGAAAATCCGTAGGGTGACGATGAAAATATAGATCGATATAACGAATCTGATATCATGTTTTCCTCTAATTAGTTTATTGCAACACCTACGTTTGTGATAATCTGATAAGAAAAATGTAAAGAAAAGCTTCCTAGTTAAGGGCGCTGAAAGAAAATCTCGCTCAACTCTTATAAAAGGCTAGGGCCGACAATGAAAGTACACCTTTAAGTTCATCCACTACCCCATTTTCCACAAATAAAAAAGTTGTCATTCTCAAACAGATGCAAAGTTACAGATTACTGTTTTTCTTTGATCACGTGGGTCCTGGGACGATAGCCTATTCGTTAACGAAGGGAGTAGGGCACACATTTTAAATGAAGTACTATCATTTTCAGCCCCTCTATCATCTCCCAATTTTTCGGTACGAGCTTCTGGGACACCCAGTATAATCTTTGGGAAAGAAGAAGATTAGTTAGCAGATATATTTTTTATATGTTGGTACGTTTATGGTAAAATATCTAATTGTATTCTATGTGAGTTCTTTAACATAACTTGGCGTGAGCATAAAACCATTCATAAATATTAATCTAGCGTTCAAAAGGCCACGTCATTATTTTATCAATTCTCGTCAACTGGAATGCGAAAAATTAGTGGATTATTGCTAACGGTTTTAAGCATAATGTTTAAAAATAGACAGTGAAATAATGTAGATGTTATGTAATTTTAGGAGGTCCGTTACTGATGGTTTTATAAAAAGAGTAAAAGAAAAATAATTGTTTGGTTAAAATCGTTTTTGGTTTTTTTATCTAAATTTTTATACAGAAACTTTCACTAAAAATGCTCCTAACTTTTTCAAAATAAGAAAATCTCAAAATAAGGTAAAATCATCAGTAAAAGTTTCAGAAATTGAATAATGATAGATTTAAACTCAAAACAGAATAAAGTTATCCCTATTATCAGAATCCTCCCTTCCCTTCGCTGTTTAAGTTTCGAATTTTTTTGTTTAATATTTAGAATTCTAAAAATAACAACTTTCTTATTATATAGTTACAAACTGGCGACACCTGTTGTTCAATGCATGAAGCAGCTATAGTTCTGCGCACATGCAAAAGTTTTCTTTAATTGCAGTTGCTGCAGATTTCGTTATATTCAAAATTGCAGAAACCTTTAATACATTTTCCCTTCTGAATAAAATACGCTGTTGTAATTGAGTAACTTAGTAACTAGATGGCGATAGTGTGTATAGCTTTCTTGCTAAATATTATGATATATTATTAAAATATAGAATAAATGTAATGTAAATATAAAAAAAGGAAACAAATATACATTAATTAACATTTTTAAATGAAAACTTAGACATAATATTTGTGTTACAGTGTTCGTATTGTAGATTTCTTTAAAGATACGTACAAATTGTAGATCCCTTGAATAATCTTCACTAAAATTGACGTTTGCCACTGAGTTACTAGATGGCGGAACAGGATTAGCATTTTCGAATTTTTGAATATTTGTAATAAATTCCGTATTTTAAAAATTAATTATTTTACTGTACGAGTCATTTTCTCAAATTAAAATCTCAATTTATAAAAAATGGTTCACGTTGACAAATAAATAGCAACAAATAAGTGAATAAAGAATATTTACACATGCGTAGATAGTATAACTGGAAGGCTTCTTAAAAAGGCACGTAATTTAAATGAGTGATAAATAATAATTACCTCAGAAATTTATAACCTTATTATTAGAAATTACATAATAGTTAGTGTAGCCTTAGTAACAAATCAATACAGTGCCGGGTAAAAAAAACTACAAGACAGTTATTTCTCAAATAAAATTAATAGTTAACTTTCATAATTTGAAAAAAATATATATGGAGATGGCAATTTGTACAACAGAGGACAATCCAATGTACTATATTTTTTCTATAACTTAATGAATGAAAAGCTAAACAAAATTTATCTTAAGGGAATTCACCATATAGATACTGAGCTAGGCCGGAGGTACAAACGGGTTCCAAAAAACACAGAAATGCATTTTTTTTTGTATCTTCTGGCTCAAGAATTACGTTAAATTTTTTCTTGTAACGACACTGGTTGAATATATGATAAGAATTCTATTCATAAACAAAAAATAACAAATTAGATATTGGCTTGGAAGAACGTCACGTTTTTTATTTGTTGTTAAAGTACTTAATATTTGTTACAAGTTTTTCCAAACGCATAAATAATACGTTTAATACAAACAGTGGCGCAACAAGATATTATTTAACGAATCCTGCAAGACAAGCATCGTATTTTACACAAAGTAAAGATGAACTCTGTGGTGTAATTTTCAATGCCATAACTGTACAATTCATTTCAAAATAAGCAAATTTTATTCAAACTCTTCTGTTTCGTTATTAATATTTTCTGTTTACTTGACTTGTTGAGAGACGAGTGAAAAACATACATCTGATGGGGGTACTTTAGCCTCCTCGACGATTTTTAAGTCGTCCACCTCAATCTTGATTGGTTGATTAGTTTGGCAGCCTCAGTCATAGGCTTAGAGACCTTGGCACCTCAGTTTATAGGCTTTTTGTGCTCTTGGTTATGTTTATGTGAAGAGACCAGTAACCCTTATCAGGCTCAACAGTCTTTTCACTAGGTCCTTCTTGGAAAAATCCTCCCTTGGATTCTCTAGTCCTGGGAATCTATATCTTCAGTGAGACAATGCTTCCAAGCTGTTTCCTCCTCTTCAATGCACAACCGATAGATAGGTTCCTCCCTATATATGCCAATTGTATGCATGTGCCGGTGAGTAATCCTGTCACTTTCCTCATCTGGCCCCTGCTGAAGTTTAATATTTCGTTAGTCAGCGACACCGAAGGTTGTTTGACCAGGAGTTTGCTGTGTTCCTGTTTTGATAGCTCCAGTTCGGGTTTCCTCTGATCTGTTTTTGGCCACCAAACTAAGGCTCCATAGGTAACCATGGATCACACCACAGTTGTGTACAGCCAGTGAACGATCCGTGGATTTAGGTTTGCACCGTTAGGAATTTAAGCAAGCCTTTCGTAAGTTGTTCTTAACTTCAAGAAGCACTTAATTGTCTCGCTTGCTGCTCTGCTGCAGCTTAAGCATTACTTAGTAAAGAGCCACTTAACGCATTGCGTACATGGCAAGTCTGAGAAAATCTAGTGACTTTTTTCCTTGAATTTAACCATTGAAGTGTCTAGAAAAAGCACTGTTTCACACTGTCAGTACAGTTTCTCCGAAAAAACTTCGAGGGTAAAAAAAAATTTCAAGACAACAAACATTTTGAATAAAATTTTCATTCCACAAAACTCAATCTGAGTAAAAAAAATAAAAACTCAATTTTACACATCACCTCTTTTAGGGGTGATATTTTGGAAAAAGGTGGGCTAAGGAAATGAAAGAATATTTTCATTTAGCTATGGGCCTAAAACGCAAGAGTCAAATGCTCTTGCTAGGTCAAAAGTTCAAAATTCTGCGAAATTAATAACTATAAAATTACTTATTTATTTATAAAAAATATACATTATTCACTTGTTCCCCTGTGTAAACGCATGATAGTGAAACCCAGTGGCGGGGGACGCTCTTAAAGAGATGTTGATGAATCTTCAACGAAAGAAGATTACAAACAATGGCTTACTGATTGCTGATCACCCGTTCTATTCAGGATTTTCGGGAGCTTGATGCGTTGTGGCAAGTGATATAGTTTTTTTTTCTCTAATTTTGTGAGTGGATCAAATTATATGAAAATGTTGAGTCGCAAGGTAAATAATTCAATTAATTTATTCTTAAAAAAAAAACAATCACTCTTATGTATTGTATATAAATACATTCACTTATATATGAATGTTCTTGGCCTACAATGTTTATAATTTTATGAAAAATTTCATGTAAACATATTGATTAATGTATCGGTAATCACAAGGTTATTAAATTATCGAAAGACATAAAGATGGGTTAAGAGTAATTGTTGATAGGGTGTGGTGACATTTGTACAAGAATTTTAATGAAAAATTGCTATTGTATATTTCGATTTTAGTATTTCAACACAAACTATTATTGGTCAGAGTCAGCCATAGTCTTCAGTCAATTTTTTGTTAATAAACTATATATAATATTTATTATTTTTATTACTAGTAGGCTGGGGCTGTACCCATTTGACAAATTTATCGAATACCTACTATTTACATAAGCTTGTGATTCAATTTTTTTTCGTGTGATAAAACATGTCATTATGACATTTTAACAAAGTGGTGCTAGGTATACATGTACGCGTTCCCTAGTTTCATTCCATCAGAATTTATATATCAACAACTACCTTAACCATAGGGGTTGTTTTTGTGTGTTATTTATTGTTTTTATGGGTTATTATTCTGAATTAATGAATACAATTCTGTCTAATTACTCGATTCTTGTTGTATATTTAAGTGGATTTTTGTGTTATCGAGTGTTTTTTGGTGAAATTGGATGCTTTTGAGTGTTTTCGTGGTTTGTTGAATGTCTCGGTGTGTTATTTTGTGAAATTGTGCGTTATTGTTCGTAATAACGTCTGATAGTGTGTTCTTGGTCGTTTATACGTTTATATGTAATTGAGTGCTCTTGTGTGTAATTGTGTGTTACTGATTCATATTTGAATGGTTTTGTGTGTTATCGAGTGTTTCTGTGTTTTTATGGGTTATTATTCTGAATTAATGAATAAAATTTTGTCTAATTACTCGATTCCTGTTGTATATTTAAGTGGATTTTTGTGTTATATAGTGTTTTTTGGTGAAATTGGATGCTTTTGAGTGTTTTTGTGGTTTGTTGAATGTTTCGGTGAGTTATTTTGTGAAAGTGTGCGTTATTGTTCGTTATAACGTCTGATTTTGGTGTTCTTGATACGTTTATATGTAATTGAGTGCTCTTGGGTGTAATCGTGTGTTACTGATTCATATTTGAATGGTTTTGTGAGTTAACGAGTGTTTTTGTGTTTTTATGGGTTATTATTCTGAATTAATGAATACAATTTTGTCTAATTACTCGATTACTTTTGTATATTTAAGTGGATTTTTGTGTTATCAAGTGTTTTTGTGGTTTGTTGAATGTTTCGATGTGTTATTTTGTGAAATTGTGCGTTATAACGTCTGATTGTGTATTCTTGATCGATTATTCGTTTATATGTAATTTTGTGCTCTTGTGTGTAATTGTGTGTTACTGATTCATATTTTAATGGTTTTGTGTGTTATCGAGTCTTTCTGTGTTTTTATGGGTTATTATTCTGAATTAATGAATACAATTTTGTCTAAATACTCGATTCTTGTTGTATATTCAAGTGGATTTTTGTGTTATCGTGTGTTTTTTGGTGAAATTTGATGCTTTTGAGTGATTTTGTGATTTGTTGAATGTTTCGGTGTGTTATTTTGTGAAATTGTGCGTTATTATTCGTTATAACGTATGATTGTGTGTTCTTGGTCGTTTATTATGTAATTGAGTGCTCTTGTGTGTAACTGTAGGTTTTCGTGTGTAAATGTGTATTACTGATTTATATTTGAATGGTTTTGTGTGTTATCGAGGGTTTCTGTATTTTTATGGGTTATTATTCTGAATTAATGATTACAATTTTGTCTAATTACTCGATTCCTGTTGTAGATTTAAGTGAATTTTGTGTTCTCGAGTGTTTTTTGGTGAAATTGGATGCTTTTGAGTGTTTTTGTGATTTGTTGAATTTTTCGGTGAGTTATTTTGTGAAAGTGTGCGTTATTGTTCGTTATAACGTCTGATTTTGGTGTTCTTGATCGATTATACGTTTATATGTAATTGAGTGCTCTTGTGTGTAATTGTGTGTTACTGATTCATATTTGAATGGTTTTGTGTGTTATCGAGTGATTCTGTGTTTTTATGGGTAATTATTCTGAATTAATGAATACAATTTTGTCTAATTACTCGATTCCTGTTGTATATTTAAGTGGATTTTTGTGTTATCGAGTGTTTTTTTTTTGGTGAAATTGGATGCTTTTGAGTGTTTTTGTGGTTTGTTGAATGTTTCGGTGTGTTATTTTGTGAAATTGTGCGTTATTGTTCGTTATAACGTCTGATTGTGTGTTCTTGGTCGTTTATACGTTTATATGTAATTGAGTACTCTTGTGTGTAATTGTGTATTACTGATTTATATTTGAATGGTTTTGTGTTTTATCGAGTGTTTCTGTGTTTTTATGGGTTATTATTCTGAATTAATGAATACAATTTTGTCTAATTACTCGATTCCTGTTGTATATTCAAGTGGAATTTTGTGTTCTCGAGGGTTTTTGGTGAAACTGGATGCTTTTGAGTGCTTTTGTGGTTTGTTGAATGTTTCGGTGTGTTATTTTGTGAAAGTGTGCATTATTGTTCGTAATAAGGTCTGATTGTGTGTTCTTGGTCGTTTATACGTTTATATGTAACTGAGTGCTCTTGTGTGTTACTGATTCATATTTGAATGGTTTTGTGTGTTATCGAGTGTTTCTGTGTTTTTATGGGTTATTATTCTGAATTAATGAATAAAATTTTGTCTAATTACTCGATTCCTGTTGTATATTTAAGTGGATTTTTGTGTTATCGAGTGTTTTTGTGGTTTGTTGAATGTTTCGATGTGTTATTTTGTGAAATTGTGCGTTATTGTTCGTTATAACGTCTGATTGTGTGTTCTTGATCGATTATTCGTTTATATGTAATTTTGTGCTCTTGTGTGTAATTGTGTATTACTGATTTATATTTGAATGGTTTTGTGTGTTATCGAGTGTTTCTGTGTTTTTATGGGTTATTATTCTGAATAAATGAATACAATTTTGTCTAATTACTCGATTCCTGTTGTATATTCAAGTGGATTTTTGTGTTATCGAGTGTTTTTTGGTGAAATTTGATGCTTTTGAGTGTTTTTGTGGTTTGTTGAATGTTTCGGTGTGTTATTTTGTGAAATTGTGCGTTATTGTTCGTTATAACGTCCTGATTGTGTGTTTTTGGTCGTTTATATGTAATTGAGTGCTCTTGTGTGTAACTGTAGGTTTTCGTGTGTAATTGTGTATTACTGATTTATATTTGAATGGTTTTGTGTGTTATCGAGTGTTTCTTTGTTTTTATGGGTTATTATTCCGAATTAATGAATACGATTTTGTCTAATTACTCGATCCCTGTTGTATATTTAAGTGGATTTTTGTGTTAAGAGTGTTTTTCGGTGAAATTGAATGCTTTTGAGTGTTTTTGTGATTTGTTGAATGTTTCGGTGTGTTATTTTGTGAAATTGTGCGTTATTGTTCGTTATAACGTCCTGATTGTGTGTTCTTGGTCGTTTATATGTAATTGAGTGCTCTTGTGTGTAACTGTAGGTTTTCGTGTGTAATTGTGTATTACTGATTTATAATTGAATGGTTTTGTGTGTTATCGAGTGTTTCTTTGTTTTTATGGGTTATTATTCCGAATTAATGAATACGATTTTGTCTAATTACTCGATTCCTGTTGTATATTCAAGTGGATTTTTGTGTTATCTAGTGTTTTTTTTGTGAAATTGGATGCTTTTGAGTGTTTTTGTGATTTGTTGAATGTTTCGGTGTGTTATTTGTGAAATTGTGCGTTATTGTTCGTTATAACGTCCTGATTGTGTGTTGTTGGTCGTTTATATGTAATTGAGTGCTCTTGTGTAATTGTAGGTTTTCGTGTGTAATTGTGTATTACTGATTTATATTTGAATGGTTTTGTGTGTTATCGAGAGTTTCTGTGTTTTTTGGGTTATTATTCTGAATTAATGAATGAAATTTTGTCTAATTACTCGATCCCTGTTGTATATTTAAGTGGATTTTTGTGTTATGAGTGTTTTTCGGTGAAATTGGATGCTTTTGAGTGTTTTTGTGGTTTATTGAATCTTTCGGTGTGTTATTTTGTGAAATTATGTGGTATTGTTCGTTATAACGTCCTGATTGTGTGTTGTTGGTCGTTTATATGTAATTGAGTGCTCTTGTGTAATTGTAGGTTTTCGTGTGTAATTGTGTATTACTGATTTATATTTGAATGGTTTTGTGTGTTATCGAGAGTTTCTGTGTTTTTTGGGTTATTATTCTGAATTAATGAATGAAATTTTTGTCTAATTACTCGATCCCTGTTGTATATTTAAGTGGATTTTTGTGTTATGAGTGTTTTTCGGTGAAATTGGATGCTTTTGAGTGTTTTTGTGGTTTATTGAATCTTTCGGTGTGTTATTTTGTGAAATTATGTGGTATTGTTCGTTATAACGTCTGATAGTGTGTTCTTGGTCGTTTATACGTTTATATGTAATTGAGTGCTCTTGTGTGTGATTGAGTGCTACTCATTCATATTTGAATGGTTTGGTGAGTTATCGAGTGTTTCTGTGTTTTTTTAGTGTTCTTTTATGTTTTTTGTATGCAATTGATTATTTTATTGAATAAAATATTGTCTAATTCCACGGTTTCTGTTGCTTTTATATACAGGGTGCGGCAGATAAACTGTCAATTAGAAATATCTTGAGAACCAAAGATATCTGAATCATTAAAATTGTAATGAAGGGGTTTTAAAGAGTGAGCTATTTAATGAAAATATTGCCATCTATTAGCTACTTCTGGTTATATCGGAAGTTGTTTATAACTTCGTTTTTGTGAATGAGAAACCTTGTATATTTTTCAATTTTAGAAATATATACTATACTAATGAAAATCTGATTAAAAGAGTCCATAAATGTTTGGAAGTTGATGGATAACATTTTTAACATTTGTGGCATTAACAAGCTAGTACCTATTATCTCTGATAGTATTTGTTTAATTGTTCAATGTTCAAATTAACACACAACATAACCTATGAAAAAATAAATTTTTTGTGACAAAACTGTATAAAGTTGATTTATTTGAAAACTGCAAGAGATAGGTATAGGGAATACTAATACAGATCGATAGAAGGCAACGTATTATTCTAAAATAATGGATCACATACCATTTGAAAAAAAATAAATTGCGCGAAGATTTCGTATGCCGTTTTTATTCCAATGTTGACATAATAAAAAAGGTAACTTCACAGTGTAAACGATAAAGGTATGTGGTAAATAATTCCTGAAGAATTTCATCTTTTTTTCAAATTAGATACAGATACCTTTAGTTCTCGTGATATTTCTAAATGGCCGTTTATCTGCCGCACCCTGTATATTTGAGTAATTTTTGTGTGTAATCGAGTGTTCTTGTGAGTTTTTGATTGAAATTGTGTGTTTGAACGTTGAGTATTTTTGTGGTTTATTGAATGTTTCAGTGGATTACAGAAATTTGAAAAACTTATTCCATTTTCCAAGCAGTTAATTTGGGGAAAAAAGGTTTTTTTCATTCCAAACTACTTCTACGATTTTTCTTATACAAACTTTAATGAATGAAATGAATCGCTTGAAGGCCGTACAAAACAAACAAAAGAGCCGTCTAATGATTTTTCTATTTGTTTTTTAAGCACTTTGGGAAGCTTTTTGCTTGTACAATAAATTCAATTAGCACATTTTTTACCGTAAGTTTACATAAACTACTAGATTTAAGTGAAATATTAAAAAATAAGATAAATGTTTATTTAGTGTTAAAGCAAAATTACTTAAAATAAAGTTTTTTTGTCGAAATCAAATACAAACTGAATTTCAGAAACGACTTCTTAGTTTCTCGTTGGAAACCGCATCTGTTGACGGAACAGAAAGCAATTAGAATCAATTTGGTGTCAAAAAAAACTCTAAACTGTTTGGGTGTTCCAAGATTAACCAAAACCGACGAAAGTTATCCATTCTCGAAGTGTTTCCAAAAAGATGGTGGCGACATTTGTCTCAAAAGCAGCTCATGTAGCAACAATTCCTCTTCGTGAAGAATACTTTGAAAAACAATAATGTTTATAAGTTATTTACTGTTATTTTCCTAGCTCTATATCCAAAATTTGAAAGACAACCCTCGTACGATGTCCGTATAGCCCAGTCGGATTAGCTCAAAAAAGGGGCAAACCCAGCAAAAATTTTAAGTAGCAATTTTCCTGCGGAATTCGTTGGCAGTCTAAATTTTGTTTTGCGTGGTTTTTAAAGTTTAAAAATACTCTTTATTCAAAGTTTGTCATCCCTGTAAACAATTGTCAAAGAAAAATAAAGCCGATGGTCTGGCGTTTATTTAAATGTCAATTTTTGTTTATTCAATAACTACAATTTTGGTTGCGATCAATTTTTCCTAGGAACGATATTTTCCGATTTATACCGTAAAAGAGGGGGTTTTTCTTTGATTAACAACTCGTTTATTGCCAATTTTACATGAAAAATTGTTAAAAGCAAAGTTGTTTAAAATTAAATTGTCTTTCTTTGTTTTATTTTTAGATCAAAATTAATGTTTAAATGCATTCGTGCTCTAAACAATGCAGTGTAATTTACTTAACATTAATTTATTCATCAAAGTACACGTTATAATGTTTAAATATTGCAATAATAATCATTCATCGACAATAAGTCATAAAATGATAGGTTTGCAATAAGCTAAATCCGGTTTATTAACATAAACTCGTAAATATATACAAATACAACCGTTAGTTAAAATACAAAGAAAATTAAAAGTATTATATTCATATTATTCAGTATTACAATTTTTTTTTTATTTCTATAAATATCTTTCAACCTTCATCATATTAAATAATAATAAAAATCTAATTGTTCAAATTCAGTTCAATGTAAATTAACGGTTTTGTTTATTTAAGGTTTTCATGTTTATAATAATCACCTTGGAAGTAATTATATGCCAAAAAGATAGTGACGAAGGAAGACCTTATGAATTTGGATTTACTATAGATGGCCAACAGCATAGACATGAGAAAAAAGGTAACATAAATTTTTTATGGATTAAAAATGGAGATTCAATATTTACAACGACAGACATCTAGTATTTCTTACGCGAAGCTAAATGATACTTGTGGCTGGTAACTATATCTTCTCAGAGTAGTTAAGAGTTGATCTAAGAGATGTCAGAGCAAACATCTTCACGGTACAGTGACTATATACAAGACAGTGGCGACAATAGGGTAACCCGTTTTTGATTGGCTGGCAGTTTGGCAGCCATATTGAGGCTAAAATCTCTTTGTTTACCTTTGGTATATGCGAAGTTTCTTATAGTGCTTGTTACATTTGTGATTAGAATGATTGGTTTTGTGCTTTTTTGGTGAATATTCAGTGAAAAAGGGGTGTTGACTTGTATTTGGACTTATAAACAATTTTATTTCGAATCGGAAAACTCGTGAAATTTGGTAAGCTAGCTTCCTAACCCTGTAAATTGTATACTATTCATCAAGTTTTGATTTTTTTCTAGATAATTACATTGGAAATGCCGGACTGTGCTGCAATAGATTGCAGTAATTCTGCTAAAAATGGGTTTCTCGTGGAACGTTTTCCTAGAGATCCATCTAGAAGAAAAGAATGGCTTATTAAAATTAGAAGAGATAAGTGGACTCCAACAGACTATTCGTCTTTATGTGAGGTAGGTAGAAGCCTTTGCTTTTGGACTTCTAATTGTTATATCTGATTTAAAATTATTGTTAGTCATTATTGAGATAAAATTTAATGTAAGATTTTGTTTAAGATTCATTTTGCTCCTGAAATGAGGGAGCAACCTCATGTAGATGGCAAGAAAATACTAAGTTAAATGCTGTTCCTACAATATTTTGAAACCAAAACCTAAAAGGAAATCCCCAGTTCCAAGGAAATTTTATTCTCCAAAAAAACCTAAACGTTTGTCGGGTATGTAGATATATGTTGGTAATTACAACAGATCCCACATAATAATGTAAAAACTCTTTAATAGTTTGTTTTAGGTCAGAATTTAGCTCTAGATGAGACTGTGCCAGAGGAATTACCATAACCATCTACTTCAAATTTAGCTTTGGATGTAGAATCAGGTCAACAATTTTCAATATCTAAAAGCAGTTTGAGTGGAGACAGTTTATGTACAACTCCCTCACCGTTAATATCAGAAATTGATCCAATGAGTGAAATAGCTCAGTTACAGCTTAAATTAAACAGGCACAAGAAGTTGTATGGAAGAGAAAAACGTAGAGCTTATTGATACAAAAAAACTGTAAGAGCAACACGAAAGAAGCTAATAAAAAAATAAGAGAAAAAACTCCCAATTCTTCGGACTGTGAACTACTAATGCAAATATTCAACAAAGATCAAATAGAAGCTTTAAAAAAGAAAAAAAATGGAAAAACAACAAATAAGCTAATGAAGTGGACCAACAACACCGTTACAAGTTCTTTAAAATTAAAATTTAGTTGTGGTAGTAGTGGATATAGTGAACTAATAAAACAAGGAATACCCTCTCCCATCAACCAGAACTTTACAGAGAAAACTCCAAAACTTGAAGTTTGATTTAGGTATTCTAAATGAGGTGTTTTCATTTTTAGAATTGAAAGTGGAGCAATTTTCAACTCATGAAAAGGATTGTGTCTTGGTTTTGGATGAAATGGCTATCACTCCAGGAATAAAAAAAGCTTTCCATAATTATCAAATAAAATCAACAAAAAATAGTTCACAGATCAGAAATTATATTTATATCAATTTTTATAGTTTATAATCCTGACAATGCAAATGTAATTTGGGAAACCTATCGAGTAATATATGTTATATTTCTGTTGTTGAATTTGTTATTTATAGATTTTATTTGATAATTAACTGAATCTATGGTTATATTTGAAGATAATAACAGTTGTACCTATAGCAATATAATTTTTTCATGATTTGTCCCCCATCATACTTTACAAGCAATTTATATATATTATTTTTTTGTATCGTTATTTTTCCTTATTATACTAAATATAATTAGGTAAAAAAAAAATTGTGTGTTTTATTTAAAGATGCCCATTTCCTATCAAAATCCAAGAGATATAATGTATATTTTTATGTATTTATGTTCCAAATTGTTAGTTTTATTATAGATTTCCATTTAAATTATATGCATTTGATATTCGCCACTGTCTTGTGTATATAGTCACTGTACTTCATGGTTTAATAATATTACAAGTGAAGTGGTTTTGATTTAATAGAAAATATACAGGGTGTTTTCAAAGTGATCTGAAATATATTCGTCATTAAATTTTTAGAAGAAAAGTTTCTGTCATAAATCAAATAATACATTGTCTAATGTGCATTTTTTATATGGATTAGCTAATGGTAATGCCTTAGAGGCCAGACGTATGTGTTCCCTGCGTTATCCAAATAACCGCTTACCATGTTCTAAAACGTTTACTATTTGCATGTTCGTTTACAAGAAACTGAAACTGGCAAAATCAAGGAATGCTATTGGACGATCTAGAACTGCGAAAACTCAACAACTCGAAGATCAGGTTCTTTAAATAATTGAAGAAGTACCAGAAAAATTGCTAAACAAGTAAATGCTAGTCAGAAAACTGTTTGAAGTGTTATAAAAAAAATTTATTGTATCCATATCCAGACCGTTGGATAGGACGACGATCTCCACACCCCATGGCCCCCAAGGTCACCTGAACACAATCCTCTGGATTTTTGTATTTAAAATCACTCACAACCCCGATCTAAAATGTACAAGATCTTCAAAATCGCATCATATGAGGCTGTAATGTTATTCGCAATACTCCTGGCTTTTTCGAACGTCTTCGGCAATCCACTATGCCTGTATTTCACCCTGAATCTCATCAACGATAAAAATTATCACAGATGTTTATAGAAACTTTTCGTCTTGAAATTTAATTATTTCATCCACAGAATTGCTATGGAAGAATCGACCTACAGTTCACGAAAAAAATCAAATGAGTCGTTCTACTTTTGAAAATGTGTGAAAATTTAAGTGGCCGAATTTTTTTGACGATCAGTATACCTATGTGATTTTCGTGTATATAGCGTCGATTTTTTTTTAAATATGGAATATTTAAAATTAAATTTACACAAAAGCTTTCATTCCGGTCAAAACTTTCTTGAATACATGAAAAGTCGGTAGCTGAGACGACAAAGAAGATAATTAATGGTTATAAAACGTCTTTTTCTTTTAACAGGCAAAATTAAAATTTCATTCCTTCTCAATTAATTATTCTTATATTGTCCTCGTTATTGTCGACAAAGTTTTGAAAAGCATTGTTATATATAGGGCGGCATAATACCACAAAACCTTTTTATCAAACAATATCTCGTATAAAAATCAATATTAACTCTATAAGCTGGGATGAAAGCCCTTCATAAAAGGTTCATAAAAGCTTTGTTCAAATGGAAATATCCGTGAAGCGTGCCCAGGTTTTTCAGAGACGGTATTATGATGTTTTCAACTATACAATGGTCAATTCATTTTAAAATATTACTGCTTCTTATTTTTTTTTTTCGAAATATAAGAGAAAATTACATTAAATTTAACCTAAAACTCTTTCGTGAACGTTTTCACTTCTTTAGGATCGACCAAAAATGATCTAAAATATCTGAAATCATTTATGGACATTACCTTAATGTTTCTTTATTCATTACACTACTTATTACTTTTTATCCTGCTCTATTCACTAATTTTTATATTGCACTATTCACTAATTTTTTTTAGACAAGTTAAATTATACGATTTGGGTTCCTTTTAAATAGGGTTGACGTTCTTGTCCAAAAACCCAAAGCAACAATTGCCAGCCTACAAATTCTTTCAATCTAGCGCGTGTCTGCTTACTTTTGCAATTGTTACTTTTATATCGATAAATAAATTATAATCAAACTGCTTGGTCGATATATTTTATGATTACAATGATTATTATAACTAAACACATACATACTAAAGTTAATAACCTATAATTCTAATAATAAGCATAAATTCTAACCTAAATAATTAACTACCAATTACAGAAGTTTTCAGCTCTTTTTTACGAACCCTGTATACAAAAAAGAAGTTTTCGACATGACACCAATTTCTTTGATCGTCCTACTAATCAACCCGACAAGATGTTTTTTATTTGGTATTGGGGATGTTCAAAACAGAATTTTCAATATGAAGGTCTTCACCTGTCAATTTTTCATTAAAAAAAATTTAAATATAGGGTATTCTATTCAAAATGACATTAAAATTTAACGTAGAATTGAAAAAGTTTCCAATATATAGATAGTGTAAGTTCGTCATGAGACACAATATCGCAATGGAATAGACCAATTAGCAACCTCTTCAAATCTAATCTAAACGTTAAATATATCAAGTACTAAGCCCTTTTTCCAATAACAGATTCAATTAATAACATAAATTTAGGTATTACTAAGCGGAAACCTCTTAATTAATTTTACCATGAACCGCCCCTGCATTTTTTCTACTTCCCCATTGTTCAAGCACCGCCGGCGTCAATGCAATTTGAAGTAGGTGGCATCGAAGGTTGAAGGAATAACAATGAATTGAAAATTATGGTTCCGAAAATAAAACCGTTTCTTTGTTTCATACTTTATTCATAATCTGCTGATAAATCTACTCATTCAGGAGGAAATTTACATGTTCCCATTTCTTTTTGCATCAACTGATTCATATAAATATTCACAGATCAAAATGGTATCATCCAAGGAGAATTCGGTTTTATCACAGCTGATGGAGTTTATCATGTAACCGTCTACGCAACCGACGAAAATGGAGACTTCAAAATTCTAAGTATGAGAAACATACGAATAAGTGCTCGTAAGTATTTCTCCAATATAATCCATATCATTTAAATCGTGAGTTTTGTCATACTACTATTATTCCAGTTCAGCTGGAAGGTGTTAATTATTCCTCAGCTATCCACCATTTTGCAACTCCTTATAACCTTTTCACATCAGGATTATTAAAAAAATTCCTTTTGTTTGTTTTAACAGCACTAGATGGATCACCAGCTCTTGGTCCCATATCTCCAGAAGCTTCAAAGTACCTTAAGAAAGCAAATCTACCCAATCAAGTAGAACCAGCTAAACCATTGTCGAAAACTCTCCAAAAATCAGAAAAAATTCAAGAAGCAATAACAGAAAAATCCATAGTTAGCACACAAAGAGCTCCGTATGTTTTTACTACACAGAGTACCATTAGACCAGCCTGCGGTGGATGCGGATTGATTGCTCCTGCGAAACCTGGTACCAAATTTACCTTCCAGAATCCTGCTTTTAGAGATACTACAACAGATGTTCAGAATCCTCAACAAATAACTGGCGTACAAAATAGATTTTCTGATACGGAGGTGCTACCACCTGGATATAACAACAATATTGTTTCATCTCCCGAGAAAAAATTACCACAAACCTTCAAC
The DNA here is from genome assembly GCA_947563755.1 of Lochmaea crataegi. NCBI lineage: Eukaryota > Metazoa > Arthropoda > Insecta > Coleoptera > Chrysomelidae > Lochmaea > Lochmaea crataegi. The sequence goes on along the minus strand of OX387427.1, from coordinate 4,213,934 downwards.
CAAGGATTTAAAAGTCCAGTTAACAATCAGGCTCAACAGAATAGTGACCCAACTGCGAAAGGTGCTAGTCTTAATAATCCAGAGCAAAAACTCAATCCAGAATTTAAGAGTCCAGTTGGAAACAGTGAGTTTCAACAAAACAAAAATTACACTACTAATAATGCAGGAAATACCCCAGTATATACTAGTAAATTTGTCCCAGCTACTGTAGAAAAATCCTCCCAAACATTTGATAACATTAACGGTTCACAACAAAAATTTGGTCCAGTTCAAAATGGTCAGTTTCAACAGGGTAGCAGTATTGCAGGAAATACTCAAAGTCAAAATGTTAAAGGTCCTACAGGACCTGCATCAAATGATAAAACTCTCGAAGATATACCAACATTTGGAACAGTTCCAACATCAAATGGATTTACCGCTGAAGTTGATAGTAAATCAACTGGTGGAACTCAAACATTTGGAGGACTTCAGCAATCTGGTGCTGGTCCAGATTTAAGCGTTGAATCGATAGCAGGAAAAACTGATAAACTGTCACGAGGTAAGTTATTAGTAGGAGCTCAAATACTTTGTAACAACGTATTTAATAATTTTAGATAGATTTGGAAAGCTATTGGCTCCATCAATCAGTTCAAATGGACCCAATCCTTTGCTTCGATCACAAGATATAGCTAAGCTTCCACCAGTAATGGTATCAGATAACGTCATTCATGTAATGGGCAAAAAACCTGTGGATATTCCTATTAAAGATAAATATCCAGGAATGGTGGATGGTTTACCGAATGGTGTAGAGGTGAGCATTCATTAACATTTGCTATGTGAACAGTTTGGAGGGTGCATTGCTGTGGTTAGGTCGATGGTAGCATGGGACAGAAGAAAAAGAAGGTCAATCTGGTTGAAAGATGTGATAGCAAACCTGAAAAGGGTTCTAAGAGATGTTCAAGGTGATGTCATGGATCTTCAGAGCTCTAGAAAGCATTCAGATGATCTATAAGTGGGGAATTCAAAACAAAATTACTAAGTTGTCCTAGATTTCTTATTTGTGGGGACAGGATAAAACTGTTTGCTTTTTATCCTTAGTATTATTGATTCTATATGTTTTTTAGGTGAAAGATGTCACCAATATCTTGTACAAGTTTAAATACACTGTAGGATTCCACGGCCATTATGAAATGGGTCTTAAAGATGGCAGTAAAGTTGGAGGATACTTCGTTAACGGTAGAGATGGTATTAGCAGAGTAGTCACTTACGTTGCTGACGAAAATGGATTCAGACCCAAATTTAAATTCATCAATCTTGGTTTGGATTCGCCCGATACTCCAAATGAAAAAACGGAAAAGACGTTTGGACTTAAAGATTTCGAATTCGTTTGGTATCCTGTACAGTAATTTAGTTTTATTTATTAAAATACATTTATTTTATAAGTTCCATTTTCTGTCTACACAACCGATCGATAGTGAATAAAACTGGATTTTGATTCCTCCTCGGTAGTACTTGTAAATTTGTTATTTACAAAAGGATGAAATATATTTTTTTCTTGTGGTTTGAAATGAAAAGTACTTCGCTACCACGTAAAACAACTTAAAGCCCACGTACAACCTTGCGATAGGTGCTGGTCAACAGCCACTGTAGCAGTTTTGTATTTTTTGTATGTACAATCCATATAAGAATAGTTTATCGATATAGATCTACCTACGTTTGCTACTATTTTTCAATTATAGAAAATAGATTAATATGATTGTTTCGTTTTAAACAGTGGTTCTAAATATTCTCATTTCTCAGAGTGTTCGTTTCAGTTGTGTGAAAAATGATGTCATCTATAAATATATGTAAATGTTGTCCGCCCAATCGCCTAGCCTCGTTTCCACGTAATTGAAATGCATTAAAGAAACCTTGCTTCGGTGACCTCTTGACTTGACTGATTTTTCTTTTGTGTTTTTATATCGCTTGAAATTATAAATTAATGCCATATTATGTTACTTATTGAACTTTTGATCTCTTCAAATATTTATGTAAATTCCAAAAAAGGAAGAATTTTATCTCATTACTAGAAAAGTCATTATTTGGTGGTAGATAAATAAATAGTAGGTACTTATAGTCAGGGAAATAAGGTGAGTCCTTTTATCTGATCATACTGCAAACGTACGTGCTTTATTATATCGTTTTAAACTGTCAGTGGTTGTCAGATTTATAACTTTGAAGGATGAAATACGCGAGTCTACAGTTTATAGACAAAAAGAAGAAATTAATGGCTTCCATTTTAGTTTATTTTTCTAGAAAGCTAGTTTTATATATAATGTAGTAATAATGTAATAATAATTTTACCCCCCAAAAAAAGTGTTTTTTACCGAAAAAACGTCAAAATTCGAAAAATTTCCAGTATTTTCATTTGAAATTTTTTTCCATAGTTTGTGACTATCAAAGCCAGCTTTTACCAAATTTTCATCGAAATCGAACAATTTTTGACGAAACTAAAAATAAAAAACAAAAAATGCTGTTTCTTGCGTTTTTCGAGCTAATTTTGAGGTTAGGTAAAAAATCACTGATGAAAAAGTTGTAGATTTGTCCAAGATCTACAACTTTTATATTCAAATTTTTTTCCTAGGATTTTAACTTTTGCCGGAAATCGTAATAATATAATGTAATAATAATTTTACCCCCCAAAAAAAGTGTTTTTTACCGAAAAAACGTCAAAATTCGAAAAATTTCCAGTATTTTCATTTGAAATTTTTTTCCATAGTTTGTGACTATCAAAGCCATCTTTTACCAAATTTTCATCGAAATCGAACATTTTTTGACGAAATAAAAAACGAAAAATGCAGTTTTTTGCGTTTTCGAGCTAATTTTGAGGTTATGTAAAAAGTCATTGATGAAAAAGTTGTAGATTTTTCCAAAATCTACAACTTTTATTTCCAACTTTTTTTCCTAGGATTCTAACTTTGGCCGGAAATCGCAATAAAGTCTATTTTTACCCCCCAAAAAAGTGTTTTTTACCGAAAAAACGTCAAAACTCGAAAAACTCTCAATATATTAATTTGAATTTTTTTTCCATGGTTTGTGACTATCAAAGCCACCTTTTCCCAAATTTTCATCGAAATCGAACAATGTTTGACGAAACTAAAAATAAAAAAACTAAAAATGCAGTTTTTTGCGTTTTTCGAGCTAATTTTGAGGTTATGCGTAATAATGTCTTTTTTACCCCAAAAAAGTGGTTTTTACCGAAAAAACGTCAAAATTCGAAAAATTTCCAGTATTTTTATTTGAAATTTTTTTCCATAGTTTGTGACTATCAAAGCCACCTTTTACCAAATTTTCATCGAAATCGAACAATTTTTGACGAAATTAAAAATAAAAAACGAAAAATGCAGTTTTTGGAAAAAAGTTATGTTGAATACGGTTGAATACGGCGACTGCAAAAGTACTCCTAATTACCTGTGAAAAATTGTCATACTTTAGTAAAGCGAGATCAATAGACGTCAAAAAATAATAGTTTAATACTATTATAACGCTTTACAAAATTTGAAAAATAATTTTCAAAGAACAGAGACCGTTCACTAAGAAGCAACAACTACTTCTCGGGCTATATGCCCCGACAGACATTGAATTATACTTGAATTAATGGTTGGTTATATCTTGCAGATATACCAACCCCGTTTACTTTAGAAGTGTAATTCAATGTCTGACGGGGCATATATAGTTGTTGCTTCTTAGTGAACGGTCTCTGTTCTTTGAAAATTATTTTTCAAATTTTTTAAAGCGTTTTAATAGTATTAAACTATTATTTTTTGACGTCTAAATTACAATCTTCTAACTGTGACATACACTAATTTATACCCAAAAAAACATCCACTATTGAATATTCAAAGGGCATTCGATAATGTTTACTTACATATCTAACTGCATCCGTAACTTAATTGTTATTAATTATGGCTTTTACAATACTTTGAAAATTATTAACAAATGTATCGCCTCAAAATGTATGGAACTAATTATTTTTTAATACATGGTAAAGTAGTACCCAAGAAATACGTTAATTGTTCTAGTTCTCTCTCAAACATAAAGGGTAGGGTAGTCCCTAAAACTCTGGGCTGACAGAAATTATTTAACTACTGAAGTCCTATCGTAGTGAACAAATGATGTTAGAAACATAGAGACAAAATCCGTCAGGTAATTACTATATACAAATACTTAATATATACAATAGACGTAGTGACAAATTCACTCGTTACAATTTTTATTTAGTTTGCTCTGATAATAATAATAAGGGTCACCTGAAAAACTAAAGTTGTTGATCCATTTTGTATTATCATTATGGTCTGCTAGTTTAAAATATTATAAAGCAGCCAGTATTTTTTTTTGGATTCTAGGTTGGCATTAAATTTAAATACCCAAAAGAGTATTACAAGAAACGTAAAAGGAGATGAAGAATATGTTCTTCCATCTGATATTATAACTGATAGTTCTTTATCTGACTCAGCAGAAATGTTACCTACTCGTAAAATAATTACTGCTTTAAATCAAGCAATAGTCTGACATCTTCAAATTATCTTTCTGCTGAAGCGACGTTTATGCCCTTGCTTGAAGTGCTATTCCAGTTTAAAATAATGGTACTGATGATGGTTCTTTAGCCAATGAAGATGTTGTTATTCAAGAGTTGCTCCCAGTTATCCCTAATTCTCCAACCCGTTGTTCATCATGGCAAACAATCAACATAGATTAAGATATTAATCATACAACAAGCTTACATGATGAAGTACTTGACGATAGTGCTTATGGAGCTGAAGCAGATGGAGCTGATGATGCAGATGGAGCTGAAGCAGATGGAGTTGAAGCAGATTGAGATGAAGCAGGTGGAGTTGAAGTAGATGGAGGTGAAGCAGAAGGAGCTGATGATGCATGCGGAGCTGAAGCAGATGGAGGTGAAGTTGAAGTTCAGTATGCAAAAATAGGGACAATCGGGAAAAGAAAAAAGTACGAGCTGTCAGTAAAAGAACGAAAGAAACAAAAGTTCGGAGCTGTTGTACAAAAACATAAAGTAAAATTGGGTTGTGAGGCATTTCTTGAACGGAGAGTCTAGAAAATGTTTTATAATGCACCATGTATCAAACCTCCGTGTTAAACAAAGAACCGTTTTAGCTGACAATTTCAGAAGAAGTCCTTTCAAAGATGAGACCGGTGAATCCCAACAGCAGGTCATCTGCCCATTAAAGTCAGTTGTTTTGCAAATGTTCAATTTTATATTAGAAAAACTATAACAATCAAACTAATTTTATCAAATTAAATAAAAACAATTTCATGACAACTTAATTTCCCAATCCAATTACCACCTATACATTGACCGACCTTTTTTAATTAACACGTTATTTCTCAATCATGTTAATGTTATCTTCACCAGTAATTATCACATATTTTTACCAAAGCAAAACGATTTTTTTTACCGCAGAAAAATAATTTGAAAAACCGAACCAACATTCCCATTCTAGCACACATTATCATTGTACAAACATCACAAATATCGCTTAGAATTTTCTATAGAGTATCAATATAATGAAATGGTATTCTACTCTAGTTTGCATTTAACCAACCTTCAACTGCAATAGTTAGTTTCGATGCACTCTTGCATTATAATAATTTCATATGTTGAACTAGCGTTTAACCTAGTTGTATATGTAATTAAAATGCGTCCAATAGAATCGCTAATAGAAAGAGAGAGGAAAGGATTAGTGTAGGATCAAGTGAAAGGTCCTTTTTAAGTATTAATAATCTGATAATTATATAAATATATTCGTAAATAAGCTGTAAGTTCCGGAATGAAACTTAAGTAGGATTATTATACATCCACGGTGTTTCTAAATTCATAAATTTATAAAATTATAATGGGTCTTTCACATTTACCAAATATTTCAGTTGTAAAATAATCATACTATTAGGCACTATCTTTTCGAAGAAATTCGATACTGTGCTATTGTTATCGGATTAACGACTACCTGCTGTGGGTTGTTCTCTTGAATCAATCATGTTGGTATTAAGTTAAAACGAAATATCTTGGAATGGAGTATACTTCGAATCTTTTCTCATGAATTTAGAAACACTCTGCAAAATAAGAAAATGTCCACTATTTCATAAAGGGAGATCCAAAATTCCCGTTCCTCACTTCTAGGTACCAAATCAACTTCACTGTATAGACAAGCAAGTTGCGATACTTTCAATTCATTTTGTTTTATTTAGCGCTTTTAAATAATAGATAAAATTTTAAACGCTCTGTTCATTATCATGTATTATTTAAAGGAAATGAAAACAAATAATGAAATATTATGGTAAGACTTGGTCGCCTTTTTTGCTGGTTCACTTGTTACTGAGCTTATGTTGATTGAAAAATTATCAAGCAATATTTTGTTAAAGAATGAAAAACATTCTCTTGATGGGCATCTATATACCGGGTGTAAATGTGTCATGGGCCAACCCTGTAACTTTTAAATGGGTTGATATATTTTTGCAAATTTTGATAGGTTGTATTTGGGACCGAAATCAACAGATTGTCACAGAGTTAGAGAGATTGTGAAATAAACTATACACCGTGTCCCAAGTTAACGTTTACAGGCAATATCTCGCTTAATTTAAAAGATAATCCAATACTGCAAAAATACTGTAAAAAATTCCTTCCTAATGACGTGTCAGAAACTTCATTTCACTCAACAGTCCTTTGGCAGCCATCCTTCACTTTCTATTTTCAAATGGCACCTCCTGTATATTTTCGTTTAAAAAAAATACAACGATGTAATATACTTGTTGGTTTTTTATTATCAGCACCAAAAAAATTAACTTGGGACACGGTGTATAATGTATATTTTTTTTGAAAATTTCGATCCTTTGTTTACTTATAATAGCGTTTTGACCTTAAACTTATATTCCACCGGGAAGTTAATTCATTTTTTTCTGTAACTCGGAAGTGTCATGACGCTTTTCATTAGTCTATGGAAAAGATACAATCAACAATCTAAAAAAAAACAGTCTCTGTTTATTATGCAACAAATCTCGTCAAGGAAGATCTCACTGCAGACAATGGAACTTATAAGTAGTCATAAGAAAAGTAAACTTATATTGATTATTATATGAAATTTTTATAAACTTAAATACGTTGTGCTGGCTCTGTATCTACGTCTTTCAGGTCAGGCCAGAAGTTCAACACTTGCATTTTCCAGTTGGCCGAGTTAAAACTGTCCGGTTACTTCGTTATATTATGCCAAATACTGAACTGGATGTTACTACGTTGCCAGCTATTCAAAATTTTCTTAAATATAGTAACATACATAAAGTTGTTTTTAATTAATTATTCTTTTTCCAGCAATTTTAAGCGACTTATTTTATTGCTTACTAATAAATTTATATTATGTATATTTTTTTAAATATTTCCAAACTAGCTTTCTAAGAACATCACGAACTAACAGTTTACTGAAGTAAGGAGAACATTTGTATAGAGAGCCTAACAATTCTAGAAAATATATCTGACAACATTGCTTTATTTTACTGTCGTTACACTGACATTGGATACACTATAATACTATCAGAATTTCTTTATAAACCGTCAAATTGAAATAATTGAAAACACGCAAAAAATACAAATTCTGGAACAAAAAACAACGCGTAACTCCTTCAAACTCCTACAAATATTTTTGGGAATTTTTTCCAGTCTCGAACTTCAAAATATGTTCATTAATTTTTCAGTTGTCAAATTATAGAAATTGTCAAAAAAAAGGTAATTATTCCTCTCAGAAGATCTAACCATTGGAAAGATCTAGCAACACTTAGACAATCAAAGATTATTCTGGGTTGAGATCAAATGAATGCATAAATCAAAGTAAAACTGCACTAAGAGTTTTAACAGGGTTCCTAACGGGATATTGTCGCCTGAATGGGCACCTGAAAGAGCTCAAAATAGTGAAGGAAGAAGAATGTAGATTCTGTGGCATGGAAGAAGAAACCTCCAATTCAGAATCGTAGGGCACAACACCTAGGAGATTACTGGATAGAAGAGGGACATTTACCTAAGTTAAAGCCAGTAGATATCCTAAAATTCCTCCGGGAAATAGGACTAAAAGAGCTACTAGTACCTATCTGAGACTTTCATCAGGAACTAAGTAGAAGTAAGTATCTGTCGGTTGTGCATGGAAGAGGAGGAAACAGCCTCTCACGTTATCTTCAAATGTGAAGCACTGTCTCATTGGAGATATAGACACCTAGGACTAGAGTATCCAAGGGAGGATTTCTCCAAGAAGGACTTAGTAAAAAGACTGTTGAGCCAAATAAACGGTATATCCAGGAGCACGAAAAGCATCAAGGCTGGGGAGCCGAGGTCTCCAAGCCTCTGACTGGTGGTGCCGAACTAATCAATCAATTAAGGAGGCACAATAGATCTTTTAGGTCTCAGTGAATGTCACCCCAATATACATACATACAACCCTACTTATACTCTTAGATACGTATCTAATCCAAAATTACCAAAAATTTCACATGTGAAATAATTTTTCACCCAACCGAAAGATTCTTTATAGAAAAAAAAATTAATACCTACAAACTAAATGGCGTATTTCACACCCCTGGACGTTTAGAAACTCAGGTCAGGCCAGATGTTCAACACTTGCATTTTCCAGTTGGCCGAGTTAAAACTGTCCGGTTACTTCGTTATATTATGCCAAATACGGAACTGGATGTTACTACGTTGCCAGCTATTCAAAATGTTCTTAAATATAGTAACATACATAAAGTTGTTTTTAATTAATTATTCTTTTTCCAGCAATTTTAAGCGACTTATTTTATTGCTTACTAATAAATTTATATTATGTATATTTTTTTAAATATTTCCAAACTAGCTTTCTAAGAACGTCACGAACTAACAGTTTACTGAAGTAAGGAGAACATTTGTATAGAGAGCCTAACAATTCTAGAAAATATATCTGACAACATTGCTTTATTTTACTGTCGTTACACTGACATTGGATACACTATAATACTATCAGAATTTCTTTATAAACCGTCAAATTGAAATAATTGAAAACGCGCAAAAAATACAAATTCTGGAACAAAAAACAAACTCCTACAAATATTTTTGGGAATTTTTTCCAGTCTCGAACTTCAAAATATGTTCATTAATTTTTCAGTTGTCAAATTATAAAAATTGTCAAAAAAAAGGTAATTATTCCTCTCAGAAGATCTAACCATTGGAAAGATCTAGCAACACTTAGACAATCAAAGATTATTCTGGGTTGAGTTCAAATGAATGCATAAATCGAAGTAAAACTGCACTAAGAGTTTTAAGAGGGTTCCTAACGGGATATTGTCGCCTGAATGGGCACTTGAAAGAGCTCAAAATAGTGAAGGAAGAAGAATGTAGATTCTGTGGCATGGAAGAAGAAACCTCCAATTCAGAATCGTAGGGCACAACACCTAGGAGATTACTGGATAGAAGAGGGACATTAAGTTAAAGCCAGTAGATATCCTAAAATTCCTCCGGGAAATAGGACTAAAGGAGCTACTAGTACCTATCTGAGACTTTCATCAGGAACTAAGTAGAAGTAAGTATCTGTCGGTTGTGCATGGAAGAGGAGGAAACAGCCTCTCACATTATCTTCGAATGTGAAGCACTGTCTCATTGGAGATATAGACTCCTAGGACTAGATTATCCAAGGGAGGATTTCTCCAAGGAGGACCTAGTAAAAAGACTGTTGAGCCTAATAATGGCTACTGGTCCCTTCACATAAACGGTATATCCAAGAGCAAAAAAAGCATCAAGGCTGGGGTGCTGAGGTCTCCAAGCCTATGACTGGTGGAGCCGAACTAATCAAACAATTAAGGGGGCACAATAGATCTTTTAGGTCTCTCTAATCCAAAATTACCAAAAATTTCACATGTGAAATAATTTTTCACCGAACCGAAAAAAAATTAATACCTACAAACTAAATGGCGTATTTCACTCATTGTTAATACAATGTCATTTCCCATAATTTTCCCGTCGGCCTGAATGCTACAAAACAAATTTCTATTCGATTACCAACTACTAGTTAGCGAATGCGTGTGTGTGTGTGTGTGTATCTAACCTTGCTATATGAATACGAAATTATTTAAAAAGCCATGGGAAATTAATGATCATTTGTAGATAACTATTTGTAAGAACAATAATACGCATACATTTATTTATAAGATAAAAAAAATGGTTCACAAAGTGTGAAATTGTGTCTAATATAATTAATTTGATTCAGAAATATAACTATGATTGCTGTCAAGTGTCAAACATTTAACCAAAAACATTGTTCTAGTTGGGTTATGGATATAATTTCATCTCGAACGCTAATTATTATTTCATTACATATCTTTTGGATAAAAATAGATTTTGATATTAAGTAGTGAGCGTAGTATATACAGAGTGAGTGACTGTAAACAGTGAAACTCTGATATTTGTTAGCAATCATATATTATTGATTAGTCAGCAATATATCACGATTTAATGCTTCGGGATTTATTTTTTTTTTAGAAAAAAGACCGAAACTACTTAGGGGGCATCCAATAAGTGAGCTCAGAATAGGACGGGAGGGGCCCAATGAAATCTCATCAAATCTCATTTAAACCGAAGGGGGATAATCGAAAATCTCACGTTAACTTCAAAAAATATAAAATATTACAGATATTAAAAAAAAATTATTTTGAGTGTTCATTTTGCTCGCTAAAATAAATCTCATGGCTATTGATATCATTCAGTACGAGAGTAATATAAAAAAAAAGAAAAAAAAATGGTTCGGATATGGCAAATCTCTCTAAATCTCACCTAAGGGGGGGTGGAGCAGTCTAAACTGACCAAAAAAGAGCTCATGTAATTAATGGATGCCCCCTTATTTGAAAGAACTAAAATGATAAATATTGTATAGGGATAATCTAATAAATACTGTAATGTTTCAAAACGTTCAATGGGAAATATTTTAAATATTTCATTCATTAATTATTATTACTAATGCTTATGTACGATAAAATCTCCAAATTTAGTTCATTTAATTTAAGTTAGATTAAGTAATAATGATCTCCATTGTTTTTGCAAAATACTTTTTAATGTGATTTTAATGTACGTATACCTACAATGGGAAAAATTTAATGCGTTTGAAGATGTTTGAAAAAGAAATAAATTATATAAACTGAAGTTTATTTAAAAAAAAAACAATTATTTAATCTGAAATGCTGCACTGTTTTCAGTAATCCACTCTGTATACAAGTTATAAGTACGCCTGATACATTTCCTGAAATGAATAATTAAATAAGGAGCTAATCTCTAAAATGTCATTATCTCTAAAATCGTTAAATTTTGATGTTCTGAAACGTTCACTAAATTGCAGCAGCTATAGGGCGCACTTCTTACAGCACACTTTTGTACTGCGCAGGTGCGGAGTAGGGGAGTGGCCTGTGTCAAACGTCACATATGAAACGTCAAATGTCACCTGGCAAACGTCACTTCGTCCAACTTCACGTCGTCAAAAGTCAAACGTCACCTGACAAACTTCACGTCGTCAAAATGAGCTTTTCCTTCAAATAACCCAAGCCGAGTCGCTCTTATATATTTTTCAAGCTACCCAACAAATGTATTACAAATGACGACGTGCCGTTTGACGACGTGAAGTTTGTCAGGTGACGTTTTACGCTTGACGTTTGACATTTGACGACGTGACGTTTGACGACGTGAAGTTTGACGACGTGACGTTTGCCAGGTGACATTTGACGTTTGATATGTGACGTTAGACACATGCTACTCCTCCACTCCGCACCTGCGCAGTACAAAAGTGTGCTATAAAAAGTCCCCATAGCTGCTAATTGCATCTTCGTTTACGAGAAACTGGAACTTTTTTCAAAACAAGGAATTATTGGACGATCTATAGAACTGCAAGAGCTCCACAACTCGATCAGGTTCTTTAAATTATTGAAAAAAATCCAGAAACGAGTACCAGTAAAAATTGCTCAACAAGTAGTAGGAGTATGTATTTTAGCTGGAGGTGCACATTTCGAACATTTGCTCAGAAATGTACTAATTTTATGTTTATCACCATGTTATTGTTTCTATTAAAATAATAAAAACATTGATCTCTCATCATCGGATTACTTTGGAAACACCCTGTATATGTTTGAATACCTTGTGGAAACTTTCTCATACAAAGGAATGTTATCGATAAGACACAATCTAGAAAATTAATGTTTGTGTTACAATTTCCGCACAATAATTTATTTCATTTATTGGGAAGTGTTTTATCCTGCGTGTCAATTATCACATAGTATTTAATTATAGGAGCTAATAATCATATCACGTATCTACTCAACTATGGTTGTATTAATTTGTTTTATTTGAATTGTGAAGTAACCAACCATAACGCTATTTATTATTATTACCAATATAATTGTTTAGGTTGTTGGTTAGTTTTTGACTTCTAGTGTTTTAAATTCATACAAACTGAATTATCAACAAAAAAAATCAGTACCTACAGTATGTCTAAACTGCCCTAGAAGAGTAAACATTGATTTATAAAGCGTCTAACTGACAAACATCAAACATCAACCAAAAAAAAATTGAAAAATACAGTAATGTACAGCTGGTACAATATAAACCCCAATGACGTCATTGAAAATCACATCAGTGACGTCAGCACTGTTGTTCGTTTGCTTTTATTTTTTGTCCCTCTAAATCTAATAAATATTGAAATTTATAACCCTTTATTTACTGGACTACTCGTAACACTATTTACAACCAAATCAAAATAGTTATTTATGATACAAGTGCGTGAAGTGATACTTTTGCGCACGAGTTGCGTAAATGAAAGCGCGAGCGTATAGCGAGTTCCTTTTTTCGCAACGAGTGCGCAAAAGTACTTCACGCATGAGTATCATACAATATTTTATCTACGACCACATTAAAAAATATTTTTCAAATTTTGATTGATAAAACACTGATTGTTAAGCTAAATAAACATGGAAGAAGAATCCGATTGCACTCCTCTTGAAATTGCAGAAATTGCGTGCAACGTAACTCAAAACCTGCTTCCGGAAAAGTCAAGAAAAATATACATGAACTCATTTTTGGATTGGTGTAACACTAAAAAAATCAAAAAATACAAGGAAAATGTTCGTATTGCATATTTCTCGGAAAAGTAGAGCAAATGTCAATGGAAATCATAAACGTTATGGTCCCATTATTCAATGTTGAAAACTACCATAAATTTAAATTTAAACATTGATATCAGTTAATTTCATAAACTTATTACCTTCATATACAAATTAAAAAATGTGTGAGCCGTCACGGGACGCCTGACAGATGCGAAACATCGAAATTGTTTTGTATAAGTTTATTTTTCAAAAATTTTGACCATTTTTCAAAAATTTTGACAATTTTCAACAATTATTGATCATTTTGACAGTTTTTTGTAATTATTGACCATTTTTTCAGAATTTTAACAATTATTGACTATTATTGACCATTTTTCAAAAATTTTATTAATTTTTGACCATTTTTGACAGTTTTGACAATTATTGATCATTTTTGACAATTTTTCAAAAATTATGACCATTTTAGACCATTTTTCCAAATTTTAACAATTATTGACCATTTTCGACAATTATTGACCAATTTTGACAGTTTTGACAATTTTTTCAAAAATTATGACCATTTTAGACCATTTTTCCAAATTTTAACAATTATTGACCATTTTTGACAATTTTTGTCCATTTTTGACAGGTTCTGACAATTATTGACCATTTTTGACAATTTTTAACAATCATTGACAGTTTTTTATAATTATTGATCATTTTGTCAAAATTTTAACAATTATTGACACTTTTTGACAGTTTCTGACAATTATTGACCATTTTTGACAGCTTTTCAAACATTTTGACAATTTTCAATAATTATTGACTATTCTTGACAGTTTTTCATAATTATTGACCATTTTTTCAAAATTTTGACAATTTTTGTTCATTTTTCAAAATTTCCAAAATTATTGACCATTTTTGACAATTATTGACAATTTTTCAAAAATTTTGACATATTTAACAATTTTTCAAAAATTTTGACATATTTAATAATTTTTTGCAGTTTCTGACAATTATTGATAATTTTTCAAAAATTTTGACAATTTAAAATTATGACCATTTTTCAAAATTTTTACAATTATTGACTATTTTTGACAGGTTCTGACAATTATTGACCATTTTTGACAATTTTTATCAATTTTTAACAATTATTGACCATTTTCGACAATTATTGACCAATTTTGACAGTTTTGACAATTATTGATCATTTTTTCAGAATTTTAACAATTATTGACCAATTTTTAAAATATTTAACAATTTTTGACCATTTTTGACAATTATTGACCATTTTTGACCGTTTTCACAATTATTGATCATTTTTGACAATTTTTCAAAAATTATGACCAATTTTCCAAATTTTTACAATTATTGACCATTTTCGACAATTATTGACCAATTTTGACAGTTTTGACAAATCTTGATCATTTTTGACAATTTTTTCAAAAATTATTACCATTTTAGACCATTTTTCCAAATTTTAACAATTATTGACTATTTTTGACAATTTTTGTCCATTTTTGACAGGTTCTGACAATTATTGACCATTTTTGACAATTTTCAACAATCATTGACAGTTTTTTATAATTATTGATCATTTTTTCAAAATTTCAACAATTTTTGACCATTTTTCAAAATTTTAACAATTATTGACACTTTTTGACAGTTTCTGACAATTATTGACCATTTTTGACAATTTTTCAAACATTTTGACAATTTTCAACAATTATTGACTATTCTTGACAGTTTTTTATAATTATTGACCATTTTTTCAAAATTTTGACAATTTTTGACCATTTTTCAAAATTTCCAAAATTATTGACCATTTTTGACAATTATTTTGACAATTTTTCAAAAATTTTGACATATTTAACAATTTTTTGCAGTTTCTGACAATTATTGACGATTTTTCAAAAATTTTGACAATTTTTGACCATTTTTCAAAATTTTTACAATTATTGACTATTTTTGACAGGTTCTGACAATTATTGATCATTTTTGACAATTTTTATCAATTTTTAACAATTATTGACCATTTTTGACAATTTGCCAAAAATTTTGACAATTTTCAACAATTTTTCAAAAATTTTGACAATTTTCAACAATTATTGACTATTCTTGACAGTTTTTTATAATTACTGACCATTTTTTCAAAATTTTAAAAAGTATTGACCAATTTTGACAGTTTCTGACAATTATTGACAGTTTTTGACAATTATTGACCATTTTTGACAATTTTCATCAATTTTTAACAATTATTGATCTTTTTGACAGTTTTTTATAATTATTGTCCATTTTTCCAAAATGTTGACAATTTTTGACCATTTTTCAAAATTTTAACAATTATTTAACCGTGAGGCCCGGGCCTAGGGCAGCATAGTTTGAGGGGCGGAATAATTTTTGAAATGCCAAAACTTTAGAGGCGACAGAATATACATATTATTATTCAATTTTTTTATTTACTTTTCAATATGTGTTAATTATAGTCTTTATCGAGTAATGATCCGCCACTTGGATTTAAATTTATATTGTATGAGGTATAAGCAGATTATCCCCATCAGACTAAAGTTTTTGAAAAGGGGAGCCCATGATATATGTATTATGTATACGAAAATTTAGTGGGACCCCCATATTAGTTTTTCGGCACTGCAATTTCTATGAAAATATTTTTAATTACCCCACTGGGGTCGCGGCGCTCATTGTAAGAAACTAGCCTTAAATTGAAAAAAATTCCGAAAAAAGTCTCTCCCTATGCCCTACATACGCACAGATGCACCCGAGTGACTAAAAGCGTCACAACCTTGCATTGTTTCGCGACCTCTGACTACTTTGGCGGGGTACGCCTACATTTTCAGCCACGGTGTTCGATAGTACCGGAGAATCTTAGCTGCCCGGACTAGAACTATTCTGATATACGGCTCGGAAAAGCGGTACCGGTCAGTTTTGTGTAAACAGTCGATTTGCGGAGAGTGCAGTTTTTGGTGCGTGAGGCAAAATATTTGTTTGTTTTCGGTTCACGCTGGAGAATATGTTGGGGTACTACATTTTTATGCTGGTTAGTATTTTAATAATAATTTTTTGTTTTATTGCATTTTATTAATTTTTTTAAATTATTTTCTATTTTTTGCATGAATTTTAAGACTTAGTGAATCATTCACATATTCTCTTAAAAGTTTTCGCACAATAAATTATGGAAATTAATTTGAAGGTTATTTGGGTATTTGTTTTAATCTTAAGGTAGAAAAAGTTGTTTTGGAATTTTAGAATGTTAGTGCCAAATGAATACATCAAATGTAATATTTTTTGCAATTAAATTTTTTAAATTATATAATGAAGATTTCCATTTTTTTATTTAATTTTTTCATGTAAATGTCAACCGTTTTTTCCTGTATTTGATAACAAAAAATTGTAACATATTTTTAAAGGTTTCTTCATTATAATTTTATTAATTTGTAAAGAAAAGTTAATATTAGAATATTGATCGAGACAGAAACAAAATTTAATGGTAGATACCGCACAGGTGGCCCAAGAAAAGTATATGGTTTTACTAAGCCCAATGTAAAAAGTTTATGAATTTAAGAATTATATCTGTGCCGACCGGTATTATGGATATATAAAATTGATTTAGGGATAATAGACCAGTAATGGCAGTAATAGTAAAAAACTAGTAAAAAGTGAAAAAAATAATAGTAGGATGAAACCCATTGGAAAACGAGGAGAATATAACAAAAATGGAGGGAAAAATAATTTACGGGTGATCTTAGGTCGGGAAGTGGACGGGGGTGAGTTTTTAACGGTAAAAAACGGTTTATCTCGATAAATAATAAATAAGTGAATATAAATAAGTCCTATGCAAAAAAGTTAAATGGCAAAGTTGTAGGAAATAAAAAGATCTACAACTTTTGTGTTCACAGTTTTTTCTTATAACCTCAAAATTGATGTGAAAAACTCAAATAACCAAGTTTTTCGTTTTTTATTTTTATCTTATTCAAAAAAATATATTTTTCCATGAAATTCGGTGATACGATTCCAGAACGGTTCCTAAATGCCAGCTGGAACAAACCTAATATTCTGACCCTCTTTAACGAAAAGACAAATTGAGGATAATTTCAAATCTTAAGCTGCTTTACTATAATAAAATTCAAACAACCGTACATTGAACTCTTCTAAAAACCTTAATTTTGGAATTCCAAGTCACTAATAAAACTACTTTTTAAAAATGAAGGTAGCATGTACCGCTAGTTTCAGATCTAACTTGGTAAAACATTAACAATCCCCGCTAAATTTTGCGAGAACTACATTTCTTCTTAGCTTTAAAGAAAACGTTGGTGTATTCTACAGATAAAGTGTTAGTCACTGTATAGTTAGTCAAACCTATTTTAGAAGTGGAAACAAGAAATGGTACTATATATGTCGATAAAATTACACACCACTTCCCATTGTACGAACTCCATAATAGCCTGATGATGGTAATTATTTACCGAAACCAGCCGAATTTTGTGGTTTTATTTAATCTTATTGAATTCTAACCTAACATTTGAGATATTAATGAACTCCTAGAGTTAAAAAATTCAGGTTTGTCACAGTACCTAATTATCAAAATTCCAAAAAACCACTGCGAATAAACATGTTCTTTCTTATCAGTTTTTGAAACCAGTAGCGTCACCAAGGAAAAATTATGGTCGAAATAAATTTCAGTTTCAGTCAGAGTCGTTTATTACCAAAAAAATTCAACTACCTGTATCTCATTAACGACAAACTAATCAACATTTCGTCTTAAAATTGAATGAGACGAATCGCCTACAACAATATTTCAGATTATGTATAAAAAATTAAATTTTGATCATTTGCTAATGGATATTTTGTTAAAAATTCATATTTTCTAACTTATTTCCAATAATTTAATTTTAATTTGCAATAAATATGTACCTACATCGATGATACATACAATATATCGTGTCATTATTATATTCATGAAAGTAAAAGTAACTAACAGTTGTGTGAAATTTTATTAAAATAAAAAGCGTTCAACGACTAATTTGAATGTTTCTCAACTAATATTATGGATTAAAAGAAAAAGTTTATAGTAGTCTACCACGCATTTTCTAAAAAAATTATTCAAAAAAAACCTGTAAGAACGCCATACGTTTATTTGTAGAAATAAGGATATGTCAGTTAAAGAGGAAATTGATTTGTGATGTAAGGAGACATTTAAAATTTATATTATATAATTATGTGCAGTGAGAAATATATATATAATTATAAATATTCTCGCGTTTACAAGAAAAAATCAGTTAATTTGCAGAACTTAGGTATAAAGAATAAACAATGTAATTAAATTACCGAAGACTGAATAAAACATTGTCTAATGTTTATTATTTCAATTTTGTTCATTGCAAATGCAAATAAATTAATATTTTTTTAAATCATCACCAAATTAATTAAACTTCAAGAAAATAGACACCATCTGACAACGCCGCTAAAACTGTCACAGGATCATACCAAGTGCTTTCCTGCAGGTGCCCCGCCGCAGGAGGTGCCATTGCTGTTGGAGGAGGAGGGGATGCACTTGTAGTTGCTGCCATCCCCTGTCTCTTTCGCTCTATTCCTCCTTTTGGCCTCGGCACCGCAAATGCGCTTTCGCCTTGGCCTTTGTGTGTCTTCACGAGGTGATCTTCCATGTCCAGCCTCATTCTGAGCAGTAGCTTGGGGTGGACATTTCTGTACCTTCCCAGCTATTGCCTTTGATTGAGGTGAGCACTTCTGTCCAGCCTCGGGATTGGTTTTTGTTTTCTTTTTTGTGTTCATGTGTGTTCCCACGAGTAGCAAGGGAAGAGTTGGTCTCCTCTGGCAGAGCTCCGCATTACCAGATTACAATGGCGTTTCGCCCGGTTCCCCAAGGGGATCGTTCGTAACCGCATAATACCCTGCGGCCATTCAGCTGTCGGGTCACGATTCCTTGCACCTTAGCTTGGGTAGGCTGGTCCATGGTGGGATGTTTCGCAGAGGCTTTTGGGGAGGTTTAGTTCCCCTCACCCTACTATTTCTGCCACTGACCAAGGGGTCCAGGGACCCCCAGCCACTTGGCCGTTCCCCTATCAGCCACCTGGGGACGCGCTCGATAGGTAGCCCAACCGTGTCTTGGTTAAACCATGGACTAGTCGTCGACCTAATTTGGGTGCTTCTGCAAAATTTGCAGAAGAATTCGCAGCAGAGGTTCCTGCAAGCTATAAAAACTATCTTCGAATGACAAAGCAACATTTTGATACTCCTTTTTAACCATAAAAAACTAGATACACAAAATTAGAAGCTCAACCGAAACCAAAACCAAATTAAAACTGGCGAGTGGACGCCGACGTGCAAGCACATGTTTACACTTTCAAGTTTTGAATTTCGTAGGAATTTTTCACGACTGGCTCCAGTGATTTTGGAAGGATGCAGACTTTTTTGGTCCATGCATGTAAACATAAAAATTGTATGCAAGTCGATGTTTACACGATTCATATCTTTCCTATTAGTCGAGTTATGAGTACTTTTTGTTTTGAAAAGTGGATTTTCGAAAATTTAATGACTCTATTTGAAGGCGAAATAATGATTTTATCACAAAACTGATTGTGCCAGTCGATTTTTTGGCCAAAAAACCCCTCTTTACGAATTTTTAGCATTTTTTATAATTTTTTTGTCGAAAATTTTGAACAAAGGAGGTAGCTATGGAAATATTTTGCGATACAAACTGATTTTTTCTAACTCCCATAATCCTTGGAAATATGGAATCAAAATTCACTAAAATATGTAAAATTGTCCCCTCTATCGATTGGTGGAGACTAGAACGTTCTATATTTCCTGTTTGTCGAGTTATGAGTATTTTTTGTTTTGAAAAGTGGATTTTCGAAAATTTCATGACTATATTTGAAGGCGAAATAATGATTTTATCACAAAACTGATTGCACCAGTCGATTTTTTGGCCAAAAAAACCCCTCTTTACGAATTTTTAGCATTTTTTATAATTTTTTTGTCGAAAATTTAGAACAAAGGGGGCAGCTATGGAAATATTTTGCGATACAAATTGATTTTTTCTAACTCCCATAATCCTTGGAAATATAGACTCAAACTTCACTAAAATATGTAAAATTGTCCCTTCAATCGATTGGTGAAGACTAGAACGTTCTATCTTTCCTATTTGTCGAGTTATGAGTATTTTTTGTTTTGAAAAGTGGATTTTCGAAAATTTCATGACTCTATTTGAAGGCGAAATAATGATTTTATCACAAAACTGATTGTGCCAATCGATTTTCCGGCGCAAAAAACCCCTCTTTACGAATTTTAAGCATTTTTTATTTTTTTTTGTCGAAGATTTAGAACAAAGGGGGCAGCTATGGAAATATTTTGCGATACAAATTGATTTTTTCTAACTCCCATAATCCTTGGAAATATAGACTCAAAATTCACTAAAATATGTAAAATTGTCCCCTCTATCGATTGGTGAAGACTAGAACGTTCTATATTTCCTATTTGTCGAGTTATGAGTATTTTTTGTTTTGAAAAGTGGATTTTCGAAAATTTCATGACTATATTTGAAGGCGAAATAATGATTTTATCACAAAACTGATTGCACCAGTCGATTTTTTGGCCAAAAAAACCCCTCTTTACGAATTTTTAGCATTTTTTATAATTTTTTTGTCGAAAATTTAGAACAAAGGAGGTAGCTATGGAAATATTTTGCGATACAAACTGATTTTTTCTAACTCCCATAATCCTTGGAAATATGAAATCAAAATTCACTAAAATATGTAAAATTGTCCCCTCTATCGATTGGTGAAGACTAGAACGTTCTATATTTCCTGTTTGTCGAGTTATGAGTATTTTTTGTTTTGAAAAGTGGATTTTCGAAAATTTCATGACTATATTTGAAGGCGAAATAATGATTTTATCACAAAACTGATTGCACCAGTCGATTTTTTGGCCAAAAAAACCCCTCTTTACGAATTTTTAGCATTTTTTATAATTTTTTTGTCGAAAATTTAGAACAAAGGGGGCAGCTATGGAAATATTTTGCGATACAAATTGATTTTTTCTAACTCCCATAATCCTTGGAAATATAGACTCAAACTTCACTAAAATATGTAAAATTGTCCCTTCAATCGATTGGTGAAGACTAGAACGTTCTATCTTTCCTATTAGTCGAGTTATGAGTATTTTTTGTTTTGAAAATTGGATTTTTGAAAATTTCATGACTCTATTTGAAGGCGAAATAATGATTTTATCACAAAACTGATTGTGCCAGTCGATTTTTTGGCCAAAAAAACCCCTCTTTACGAATTTTTAGCATTTTTTATAATTTTTTTGTCGAAAATTTAGAACAAAGGGGGTAGCTATGGAAATATTCTGCGATACAAATTGATTTTTTCTAACTCCCATAATCCTTAGAAATATAGACTCAAACTTCACTAAAATATGTAAAATTGTCCCTTCAATCGATTGGTGAAGACTAGAACGTTCTATCTTTCCTATTTGTCGAGTTATGAGTATTTTTTGTTTTGAAAAGTGGATTTTCGAAAATTTCATGACTCTATTTGAAGGCGAAATAATGAATTTATCACAAAACTGATTGTGCCAATCGATTTTCCGGCGCAAAAAACCCCTCTTTACGAATTTTAAGCATTTTTTATTTTTTTTTGTCGAAGATTTAGAACAAAGGGGGCAGCTATGGAAATATTTTGCGATACAAATTGATTTTTTCTAACTCCCATAATCCTTGGAAATATAGACTCAAAATTCACTAAAATATGTAAAATTGTCCCCTCTATCGATTGGTGAAGACTAGAACGTTCTATATTTCCTATTTGTCGAGTTATGAGTATTTTTTGTTTTGAAAAGTGGATTTTCGAAAATTTCATGACTATATTTGAAGGCGAAATAATGATTTTATCACAAAACTGATTGCACCAGTCGATTTTTTGGCCAAAAAAACCCCTCTTTACGAATTTTTAGCATTTTTTATAATTTTTTTGTCGAAAATTTAGAACAAAGGGGGCAGCTATGGAAATATTTTGCGATACAAATTGATTTTTTCTAACTCCCATAATCCTTGGAAATATGGACTCAAAATTCACTAAAATATGTAAAATTGTCCCCTCTATCGATTGGTGAAGACTAGAACGTTCTATCTTTCCTATTTGTCGAGTTATGAGTATTTTTTGTTTTGAAAAGTGGATTTTCGAAAATTTCATGACTCTATTTGAAGCCGAAATAATGATTTTATCACAAAACTGATTGTGCCAGTCGATTTTTTGGCCAAAAAAACCCCTCTTTACGAATTTTTAGCATTTTTTATAATTTTTTTGTCGAAAATTTAGAACAAAGGTAGCTATGGAAATATTTTGCGATACAAATTGATTTTTTCTAACTCCCATAATCCTTGGAAATATAGAGTCAAACTTCACTAAAATATGTAAAATTGTCCCTTCAATCGATTGGTGAAGACTAGAACGTTCTATCTTTCCTATTTGTCGAGTTATGAGTATTTTTTGTTTTGAAAAGTGGATTTTCGAAAATTTCATGACTCTATTTGAAGGCGAAATAATGATTTTATCACAAAACTGATTGTGCCAATCGATTTTCCGGCGCAAAAAACCCCTCTTTACGAATTTTTAGCATTTTTTATAATTTTTTTGTCGAAAATTTAGAACAAAGGGGGTAGCTATGGAAATATTTTGCGATACAAATTGATTTTTTCTAACTCCCATAATCCTTGGAAATATGGACTCAAAATTCACTAAAATATGTAGAATTGTCCCCTCTATCGATTGGTCAAGACTAGAACGTTCTATCTTTCCTATTTGTCGAGTTATGAGTATTTTTTGTGTTGAAAAGTGGATTTTCGAAAATTTCATGACTCTATTTGAAGGCGAAATAATGATTTTATCACAAAACTGATTGTGCCAGTCAATTTTTTGGCCAAAAAAACCCCTCTTCACGGATTTTTAGCATTTTTTATAATTTTTTTGTCGAAAATTTAGAACAAAGGGGGTAGCTATGGAAATATTTTGCGATACAAATTGATTTTTTCTAACTCCCATAATCCTTGGAAATATGGACTCAAAATTCACTAAAATATCTAAAATTGTCCCCTCTATCGATTGGTGAAGACTAGAACGTTCTATCTTTCCTATTTGTCGAGTTATGAGTATTTTTTGTTTTGAAAAGTGGATTTTCGAAAATTTCATGACTCTATTTGAAGGCGAAATAATGATTTTATCACAAAACTGATTGTGCCAGTCGATTTTTTGGCCAAAAAAACCCCTCTTTACGAATTTTTAGCATTTTTTATAATTTTTGTGTCGAAAATTTAGAACAAAGGGGGTAGCTATGGAAATATTTTGCGATACAAATTGATTTTTTCTAACTCCCATAATCCTTGGAAATATGGACTCAAAATTCACTCAAATATGTAGAATTGTCCCCTCTATCGATTGGTGAAGACTAGAACGTTCTATCTTTCCTATTTGTCGAGTTATGAGTATTTTTTGTTTTGAAAAGTGGATTTTCGAAAATTTCATGACTCTATTTGAAGGCCAAATAATGATTTTATCACAAAACTGATTGTGCCAGTCAATTTTTTGGCCAAAAAAACCCCTCTTTACGGATTTTTAGCATTTTTTATAATTTTTTTGTCTATGGAAATATTTTGCGATACAAATTGATTTTTTCTAACTCCCATAATCCTTGGAAATATAGACTCAAACTTTCACTAAAATATGTAAAATTGTCCCTTCAATCGATTTGTGAAGACTAGAACGTTCTATCTTTCCTATTTGTCGAGTTATGAGTATTTTTTGTTTTGAAAAGTGGATTTTCGAAAATTTCATGACTCTATTTGAAGGCGAAATAATGATTTTATCACAAAACTGATTGTGCCAATCGATTTTCCGGCGCAAAAAACCCCTCTTTACGAATTTTAAGCATTTTTTATTTTTTTTTTGTCGAAAATTTAGAACAAAGGGGGCAGCTATGGAAATATTTTGCGATACAAATTGATTTTTTCTAACTCCCATAATCCTTGGAAATATGGACTCAAAATTCACTAAAATATGTAAAATTGTCCCCTCTATCGATTGGTGAAGACTAGAACGTTCTATCTTTCCTATTTGTCGAGTTATGAGTATTTTTTGTTTTGAAAAGTGGATTTTCGAAAATTTCATGACTCTATTTGAAGGCGAAATAATGATTTTATCACAAAACTGATTGTGCCAGTCGATTTTTTGGCCAAAAAAACCCCTCTTTACGAATTTTTAGCATTTTTTATAATTTTTGTGTCAAAAATTTAGAACAAAGGGGGTAGCTATGGAAATATTTTGCGATACAAATTGATTTTTTCTAACTCCCATAATCCTTGGAAATATGGACTCAAAATTCACTAAAATATGTAAAATTGTCCCCTCTATCGATTGGTGAACACTAGAACGTTCTATCTTTCCTATTTGTCGAGTTATGAGTATTTTTTGTTTTGAAAAGTGGATTTTCGAAAATTTCATGACTCTATTTGAAGGCGAAATAATGATTTTATCACAAAACTGATTGTGCCAGTCGATTTTTTGGCCAAAAAAACCCCTCTTTACGAATTTTTAGCATTTTTTATAATTTTTGTGTCGAAAATTTAGAACAAAGGGGGTAGCTATGGAAATATTTTGCGATACAAATTGATTTTTTCTAACTCCCATAATCCTTGGAAATATGGACTCAAAATTCACTAAAATATGTAAAATTGTCCCCTCTATCGATTGGTGAAGACTAGAACGTTCTATCTTTCCTATTTGTCGAGTTATGAGTATTTTTTGTTTTGAAAAGTGGATTTTCGAAAATTTCATGACTCTATTTGAAGGCCAAATAATGATTTTATCACAAAACTGATTGTGCCAGTCAATTTTTTGGCCAAAAAAACCCCTCTTTACGGATTTTTAGCATTTTTTATAATTTTTTTGTCTATGGAAATATTTTGCGATACAAATTGATTTTTTCTAACTCCCATAATCCTTGGAAATATAGACTCAAACTTCACTTAAATATGTAAAATTGTCCCTTCAATCGATTGGTGAAGACTAGAACGTTCTATCTTTCCTATTTGTCGAGTTATGAGTATTTTTTGTTTTGAAAAGTGGATTTTCGAAAATTTCATGACGATATTTGAAGGCGAAATAATGATTTTATCACAAAACTGATTGCACCAGTCGATTTGTTTGGCCAAAAAACCCCTCTTCACGAATTTTTAGCATTTTTTATAATTTTTTTGTCGAAAATTTTGAACAAAGGGGGTAGCTATGGAAATATTTTGCGATACAAATTGATTTTTTCTAACTCCCATAATCCTTGGAAATATGGACTCAAAATTCACTAAAATATGTAAAATTGTCCCCTCTATCGATTGGTGAAGACTAGAACGATCTATCTTTCCTATTTGTCGAGTTATGAGTATTTTTTGTTTTGAAAAGTGGATTTTCGAAAATTTCATGACTCTATTCGAAGCCGAAATAATGATTTTATCACAAAACTGATTGTGCCAGTCGATTTTTTGGCCAAAAAAACCCCTCTTTACGAATTTTTAGCATTTTTTATAATTTTTTTGTCGAAAATTTAGAACAAAGGGGGTAGCTATGGAAATATTTTGCGATACAAATTGATTTTTTCTAACTTCCATAATCCTTGGAAATATAGACTCAAACTTCACTAAAATATGTAAAATTGTCCCTTCAATCGATTGGTGAAGACTAGAACGTTCTATCTTTCCTATTTGTCGAGTTATGAGTATTTTTTGTTTTGAAAAGTGGATTTTCGAAAATTTCATGACTCTATTTGAAGGCAAAAAACCCCTCTTTACGAATTTTTAGCATTTTTTATAATTTTTTTGTCGAAAATTTAGAACAAAGGGGGTAGCTATGGAAATATTTTGCGATGCAAATTGATTTTTTCTAACTCCCATAATCCTTGGAAATATAGACTCAAACTTCACTAAAATATGTAAAATTGTCCCCTCTATCGATTGGTGAAGACTAGAACGTTCTATCTTTCCTATTTGTCGAGTTATGAGTATTTTTTGTTTTGAAAAGTGGATTTTCGAAAATTTCATGACTCTATTTGAAGGCCAAATAATGATTTTATCACAAAACTGATTGTGCCAGTCAATTTTTTGGCCAAAAAAACCCCTCTTTACGGATTTTTAGCATTTTTTATAATTTTTTTGTCTATGGAAATATTTTGCGATACAAATTGATTTTTTCTAACTCCCATAATCCTTGGAAATATAGACTCAAACTTCACTTAAATATGTAAAATTGTCCCTTCAATCGATTGGTGAAGACTAGAACGTTCTATCTTTCCTATTTGTCGAGTTATGAGTATTTTTTGTTTTGAAAAGTGGATTTTCGAAAATTTCATGACGATATTTGAAGGCGAAATAATGATTTTATCACAAAACTGATTGCACCAGTCGATTTGTTTGGCCAAAAAACCCCTCTTCACGAATTTTTAGCATTTTTTATAATTTTTTTGTCGAAAATTTTGAACAAAGGGGGTAGCTATGGAAATATTTTGCGATACAAATTGATTTTTTCTAACTCCCATAATCCTTGGAAATATGGACTCAAAATTCACTAAAATATGTAAAATTGTCCCCTCTATCGATTGGTGAACACTAGAACGATCTATCTTTCCTATTTGTCGAGTTATGAGTATTTTTTGTTTTGAAAAGTGGATTTTCGAAAATTTCATGACTCTATTCGAAGCCGAAATAATGATTTTATCACAAAACTGATTGTGCCAGTCGATTTTTTGGCCAAAAAAACCCCTCTTTACGAATTTTTAGCATTTTTTATAATTTTTTTGTCGAAAATTTAGAACAAAGGGGGTAGCTATGGAAATATTTTGCGATACAAATTGATTTTTTCTAACTTCCATAATCCTTGGAAATATAGACTCAAACTTCACTAAAATATGTAAAATTGTCCCTTCAATCGATTGGTGAAGACTAGAACGTTCTATCTTTCCTATTTGTCGAGTTATGAGTATTTTTTGTTTTGAAAAGTGGATTTTCGAAAATTTCATGACTATATTTGAAGGCGAAATAATGATTTTATCACAAAACTGATTGCACCAGTCGATTTTTTGGCCAAAAAACCCCTCTTTACGAATTTTTAGCATTTTTTATAATTTTTTTGTCGAAAATTTAGAACAAAGGGGAAATATTTGGAAATGGAAATATTTTGCGATACAAATTGATTTTTTCTAACTCCCCTAATCCTTGGAAATATGGACTCAAAATTCACTAAAATATCTAAAATTGTCCCCTCTATCGATTGGTGAAGACTAGAACGTTCTATCTTTCCTATTTGTCGAGTTATGAGTATTTTTTGTTTTGAAAAGTGGATTTTCGAAAATTTCATGACTCTATTTGAAGGCCAAATAATGATTTTATCACAAAACTGATTGTGCCAGTCAATTTTTTGGCCAAAAAAACCCCTCTTTACGGATTTTTAGCATTTTTTATAATTTTTTTGTCTATGGAAATATTTTGCGATACAAATTGATTTTTTCTAACTCCCATAATCCTTGGAAATATGGACTCAAACTTTCACTAAAATATGTAAAATTGTCCCTTCAATCGATTTGTGAAGACTAGAACGTTCTATCTTTCCTATTTGTCGAGTTATGAGTATTTTTTGTTTTGAAAAGTGGATTTTCGAAAATTTCATGACTCTATTTGAAGGCGAAATAATGATTTTATCACAAAACTGATTGTGCCAATCGATTTTCCGGCGCAAAAAACCCCTCTTTACGAATTTTTAGCATTTTTTATAATTTTTTTGTCGAAAATTTAGAACAAAGGGGGTAGCTATGGAAATATTTTGCGATACAAATTGATTTTTTCTAACTCCCATAATCCTTGGAAATATGGACTCAAAATTCACTAAAATATGTAAAATTGTCCCCTCTATCGATTGGTGAACACTAGAACGTTCTATCTTTCCTATTTGTCGAGTTATGAGTATTTTTTGTTTTGAAAAGTGGATTTTCGAAAATTTCATGACTATATTTGAAGGCGAAATAATGATTTTATCACAAAACTGATTGTGCCAGTCAATTTTTTGGCCAAAAAACCCCTCTTTACGAATTTTTAGCATTTTTTATAATTTTTTTGTTGAAAATTTAGAACAAAGGGGGCAGCTATGGAAATATTTTGCGATACAAGTTGATTTTTTCTAACTCCCTTAATCCTTGGAAATATGGACTCAAAATTCACTTAAATATGTAAAATTGTCCCCTCTATCGATTGGTGAAGACTAGAACGTTCTATCTTTCCTATTTGTCGAGTTATGAGTATTTTTGGTTTTGAAAAGTGGATTTTCGAAAATTTCATGACTCTATTTGAAGGCGAAATAATGATTTTATCACAAAACTGATTGTGCCAGTCGATTTTTTGGCCAAAAAAACCTCTCTACGAATTTTTAGCATTTTTTATAATTTTTGTGTCGAAAATTGATTTTTTCTAACTCCCATAATCCTTGGAAATATGGAATCAAAATTCACTAAAATATGTAAAATTGTCCCCTCTAACGATTGGTGAAGACTAGAACGTTCTATATTTCCTATTTGTCGAGTTATGAGTATTTTTTGTTTTGAAAAGTGGATTTTCGAAAATTTCATGACGATATTTGAAGGCGAAATAATGATTTTATCACAAAACTGATTGTGCCAGTCGATTTTTTGGCCAAAAAAACCCTCTTTACGAATTTTTAGCATTTTTTATAATTTTTGTGTCGAAAATTTAGAACAAAGGGGGTAGCTATGGAAATATTTTCGATACAAATTGATTTTTTCTAACTCCCATAATCCTTGGAAATATGGAATCAAAATTCACTAAAATATGTAAAATTGTCCCCTCTATCGATTGGTGAAGACTAGAACGTTCTATATTTCCTATTTGTCGAGTTATGACTATTTTTTGTTTTGAAAAGTGGATTTTCGAAAATTTCATGACTATATTTGAAGACGAAATAATGATTTTATCACAAAACTGATTGCACCAGTCGATTTTCCGGCCAAAAAAACCCCTCTTTACGAATTTTTAGCATTTTTTATAATTTTTTTGTCGAAAATTTAGAACAAAGGGGGCAGCTATGGAAATATTTTGCGATACAAATTGATTTTTTCTAACTCCCATAATCCTTGGAAATATGGACTCAAAATCCACTAAAATATGTAAAATTGTCCCCTCTATCGATTGGTGAAGACTAGAACGTTCTGTCTTTCCTATTTGTCGAGTTATGAGTAATTTTTGTTTTGAAAAGTGGATTTTCGAAAATTTCATGACTCTATTTGAAGGCGAAATAATGATTTTATCACAAAACTGATTGTGCCAGTCAATTTTTTGGCCAAAAAACCCCTCTTTACGAATTTTTAGCATTTTTTATAATTTTTTTGTCGAAAATTTAGAACAAAGGGGGCAGCTATGGAAATATTTTGCGATACAAGTTGATTTTTTCTAACTCCCTTAATCCTTGGAAATATGGACTCAAAATTCACTAAAATATGTAAAATTGTCCCCTCTTTCGATTGGTGAAGACTAGAACGTTCTATCTTTCCTATTTGTCGAGTTATGAGTATTTTTGGTTTTGAAAAGTGGATTTTCGAAAATTTCATGACTCTATTTGAAGGCGAAATAATGATTTTATCACAAAACTGATTGTGCCAGTCGATTTTTTGGCCAAAAAAACCTCTCTACGAATTTTTAGCATTTTTTATAATTTTTGTGTCGAAAATTGATTTTTTCTAACTCCCATAATCCTTGGAAATATGGAATCAAAATTCACTAAAATATGTAAAATTGTCCCCTCTAACGATTGGTGAAGACTAGAACGTTCTATATTTCCTATTTGTCGAGTTATGAGTATTTTTTGTTTTGAAAAGTGGATTTTCGAAAATTTCATGACGATATTTGAAGGCGAAATAATGATTTTATCACAAAACTGATTGCACCAGTCGATTTGTTTGGCCAAAAAACCCCTCTTCACGAATTTTTAGCATTTTTTATAACTTTTTTGTCGAAAATTTTGAACAAAGGGGGTAGCTATGGAAATATTTTGCGATACAAATTGATTTTTTCTAACTCCCATAATCCTTGGAAATATGGACTCAAAATTCACTAAAATATGTAAAATTGTCCCCTCTATCGATTGGTGAAGACTAGAACGTTCTACATTTCCTATTTGTCGAGTTATGAGTATTTTTTGTTTCGAAAAGTGGATTTTCGAAAATTTCATGACTCCATTAGAAGGCGAAATAATGATTTTATCACAAAACTGATTGTGCCAGTCGATTTTTTGGCCAAAAAACCCCTCTTTACGAATTTTTAGCATTTTTTATAATTTTTTTGTCGAAAATTTAGAACAAAGGGGGTAGCTATGGAAATATTTTGCGAATCAAATTGCTTTTTTCTAACTCCCTTAATCCTTGGCAATATCGACTCAAAATTAGGGCTGGGCGATTATCAAAAAACATAATCGATTATCGATTATATAAAATAATCGATTATTTTCGATTAACCGATTAATTGATTAATCGAAAAAAATCGATTAATCGAAAATAATCGAATAAACGAAAATAATCGATTAATCTAAAATAATCGATTAATCCAAAATAATCGATTAATCGAAAATAATCGATTAATCGAAAAAAAATCGATTAATCGAAAAATATCGATTAATTGAAAAAAATCGATTAATCGAAAATAATCGATTAATCGAAAATAATCGATTATTCTAAAATAATCGATCAATCGAAAATAATCGATTAATAGAAAATAATCGATTAATAGAAAATAATCAATTTTCGATGATTCGAAAATTTATTATTTTTCATTATTTTTGATAACGGCAGCTGGACCGCTACCGAAACTTTAAAAATAGAGTTTCAACAAACATCGTGATCAAGAACTATTTAACTAATTTTTTCCCTAACTCACGCCTTTAAAAAGATTGACAATTTGGAACTTACGAAAATATTTTGAAGTTTAAGACTTAAAAAAATTGTCAAGATTTGCCAGTCGATTTTCCAGTCCAAAAAACCCCTCTTTACGAATTTTTAGCATTTTTTAAAATTTTTTGTCGAAAATTTAGCACAAATGGAAATATTTTGCGATACAAATTGATTTTTTCTAACTCCCATAATCTTTGGAAATATGGACTCAAAATTCACTAAAATATGTAAAATTGTCCCCTCTATCGATTGGTGAAGACTAGAACGTTCTATCTTTCCTATTTGTCGAGTTATGAGTATTTTTTGTTTTGAAAAGTGGATTTTCGAAAATTTCATGACTCTATTTGAAGGCGAAATAATGATTTTATCACAAAACTGATTGTGCCAGTCGATTTTTTGGCCAAAAAAACCCTCTTTACGAATTTTTAGCATTTTTTATAATTTTTGTGTCGAAAATTTAGAACAAAGGGGGTAGCTATGGAAATATTTTCGATACAAATTGATTTTTTCTAACTCCCATAATCCTTGGAAATATGGAATCAAAATTCACTAAAATATGTAAAATTGTCCCCTCTATCGATTGGTGAAGACTAGAACGTTCTATATTTCCTATTTGTCGAGTTATGACTATTTTTTGTTTTGAAAAGTGGATTTTCGAAAATTTCATGACTATATTTGAAGACGAAATAATGATTTTATCACAAAACTGATTGCACCAGTCGATTTTCCGGCCAAAAAAACCCCTCTTTACGAATTTTTAGCATTTTTTATAATTTTTTTGTCGAAAATTTAGAACAAAGGGGGCAGCTATGGAAATATTTTGCGATACAAATTGATTTTTTCTAACTCCCATAATCCTTGGAAATATGGACTCAAAATCCACTAAAATATGTAAAATTGTCCCCTCTATCGATTGGTGAAGACTAGAACGTTCT
Source organism: Lochmaea crataegi (assembly GCA_947563755.1). Taxonomy (NCBI): domain Eukaryota; kingdom Metazoa; phylum Arthropoda; class Insecta; order Coleoptera; family Chrysomelidae; genus Lochmaea; species Lochmaea crataegi. The sequence goes on along the minus strand of OX387427.1, from coordinate 4,181,865 downwards.
GTCTTTCCTATTTGTCGAGTTATGAGTAATTTTTGTTTTGAAAAGTGGATTTTCGAAAATTTCATGACTCTATTTGAAGGCGAAATAATGATTCTATCACAAAACTGATTGTGCCAGTCGATTTTTTGGCCAAAAAAACCCCTCTTTACGAATTTTTAGCATTTTTTATAATTTTTTTGTCGAAAATTTAGAACAAAGGAGGTAGCTATGGAAATATTTTGCGATACAAATTGATTGTTTCTAACTCCTATAATCCTTGGAAATATGGACTCAAAATTCACTAAAAGATGTAAAATTGTCCCCTCTATCGATTGGTGAGGAAACAAATACCTTTATCATTAATATATAAATACATTGGAAATTGGAGTATGAAGTTCTTATTTCGACTATTTAAAAACTGTGTATTCACTTGTTGACAACCCGACGCGAGATTGATTACTGTTTTGTTTATCGACCGCTGCAAGTTTTTTTTTATATAAAAAGTACCTAAATAACCATGGGTAACTTTTTACTGTTTAAATTTAAATTTGCATTTAACTACGAGGGGACATTTAAAAATACTGTATTTAGATAAATATGTAAAATTTGGTTTGCTTTATAATTTTTGATCGGTCAGATTTTATATAGTAATTTTAAAACGAGTAGAATAGTCGGAGACGTTTTAAGGTACAGTTGTTTATATTGAAATAATACAATAAATAAATGAATATTCTTTGAGCCACTTTGTAATCGGCAACAAGTTACGAATTAATAAGATGCACTTTCGTTTTAAGTGCATAATATATAATCCAGTTTATTGCAGTTACATAAGTAAATTCATGGCATAGATAATTCCAATCTCACTTCCAGATGGTACAAAAAACTGAACGTTTAACTTTTGATTGTCGGTGGTAATGAATTGTCACTCTTTATGACCTTTGTGAGGTTTGAATTTTTTGAAATCATTATTCTATAATTGAAATACGCTAAATAAAGTTATATAGACCTAGAAAATTGCTTATAAATTGGTACTAATCTCATCTATTTTGCAGTTACCTTCTGTCGATCAATTTACTTTCAGTTTGACAGATAGATTTAATACCTTACTAAAAGGTAAAATAGTTATCTATACTATAAGGGATGTAAGTAGGTAACATTTTCTTAGCGCTGATAATAAAGTTCGAGACTAGTAAATATACTTACATCCCGTGATGTACATAAGATTTTTTCTCCACTTTTCCACTTTTCGCTTGAAATTATGGACAGCTTTGACCGGTTTCTATAGCGTCATAGGCATATTGTTATTTTATCAACAACGTCAAGCTGAAATTTATTATCAAAAATTGAGATAAATTGAAATTATTGATTTGTATAAGAGCAAAATGGATATAGAAGATTCAGCAAATATCGATTGTATGTCGCTGCTGCCAAAAAAATCAAGGAAGAGGTATGAAGCAACGTATCAATACTTCATGAAATGGTGCTACTACAGTTTTAGAAACCGTGCCTTTAGAGTACTTTCACGAAAAATCTGCTGTATTAATCTGTCTTGGTCTTGCAGTCTTGGTCTTGGTCTTGCGATTTTGCAAGACCAAGATCATACATACACTAGCAAGACCAAGACCAAGACCAAGTTACTTTATTTAAGGAAAAAAGTATACTTACACTATCATTTGTTGATAAATGCAGAAGATTTTGGTCATGTGAAGGAAATTTCAAAATTACAATCTCTTAATAAATTACTTTTTAAATAATAAAAAGAGTACTTACACTGCCATCTGTTATCGAATACCGAAGGACTCACTCTCTTTCTCTCTCATACTTTCTACCTTTGTGTATCTTTCTTTCTTGCGATAAACATTTAACGCAACCTTGTTGGAAGTCGCATTAGAAGTATAACTTCAATAATTAACTCAAGTATTACCTTACCTACTAAAACAAATACTCCATTGACTTAAGTAGATCCTACTTTCAGCACGAAAGCAAATTCGAAATATTTCTAGGAATGTAAACTTTTGTGCTCTTTGGTGCAAGACCTGTGTGAAAAAATACCAAATAACTATTTATATCCATATCTAGGAGTTTATCAGTTTCTTAAAAGTGGTTAAAATCGAATGAAGAAACACAAAGTCAAACCACAACCTATACATATATAAAAAATACTAATAAAATCGACGAAAAAATTCTTGAACACTTATTACCATTGAATAGACCAGCTGTCCAATTTGTTTGCCCTGGACGGCCATATTAAGTCACTTGATCTGGATTGCCTAATATGAAGCGTTGGAATTCGATGGATAAATAATAATTCGATAACTATCTGTTAGATAAGGCTTATTTATTCGTAGGTGAAAAGACCTAAGTGATTCATTCATTCATTTGTTTGGGTTGTGCTCAAATTCCCAGGCACCGGAACTGGATCTTTGTACCATTTCCCATGTTATCCCTTTCCATTCCAGAAGCTTCATGTCTTCTATAAAGGCCACTAGTTTGACTGGAAGTATTTTCAGGGCCTAAGTCGAAATCTACTCTAGTCAATAGTAAACAATTTATTATATAATCTGTGCAACAAATTATTTCAATCGAACACTATTTACATTGTTTAACAAAACAAAGGAATCATTTAATTTATATTTTCAAACAGCACACATTCAACATATTCAAGGCCTTTTACAAAAATTTTGTAAAGACTCGATATAAATTGGGATTCAGAACAATACAATAACTCACGGATTTTCTCAATGACAGATTCGTGAAGGTAACTCTTACATAATAGATAGTAAAATGTATCACGCATGAATTTTGACTGAATTTCTTTTTTTTTGTTTACATCTTTCCATTTTTGTAATAAAGTGAGAATATTAGAATTTTTTGTAGGAGAAGGATAACATTATTGCACGTTCTTATCATCAAATCAAAATAGCAAGTTCCAACCTTGTTTTATATGTCAAGAGGTAAAAAATTCAGCTCAAAAGCATTCCAAGAATTTGTTGTTTGATATCATATATTAAATAACAGATTATTCGTTGTAAGGAATTTTTTAAAATACACCACACCCGCTACTTACTAATATTATTTTTATTTGTAAAACTGTAGAGGACGCCTAAAATGAATATTTATTACAGGAACACCCAGCTACTTATCCATATACGCATGTAAATATAATTTGTGAACAAAATCAAAAAGGAAGTATGTAAACGTCAGCGGTAAAAACAAATATTGTGTTGTTACGACATTCGTATACATATTAATAATAACATATAACTTTGTAACATGTCTATCGACCTGTTTTGATTTTATAGAATAAATCCTTTTAATTACCGCTCGCCGCCACATCAGCCACTTCCAATTATAGTTCTGTGATCTCAAATTCTCCCACTCCGAACGCTAAGACAATTGACACTTGTCAACGGCATTTTCCTTCCGTTGAAACGCAGCTTTTTCCTTTTTATTACCGATCGCCTACGGGGAAAGACCATTTTCCACTATCTTTCATATTTTATTAAGTGTTTAATGACTTTTGCTGTGGTAAGCACCGCCCCTAGGTTAGGATAAAAGCCCTAGGCTAGGATAAAAGCACTAGACCAGGATACAGCCCCTAGGCTAGGATAAAAGCCCTAGGCTAGGATAAAAGCCCCTAGACCAGGATACAGCCCCTAGGCTAGGATAAAAACCCTAGGTGAGGATAAAAGCCCTAGGCTAGGATAAAAGCACTAGACCACGATACAGCCCCTAGGCTAGGATAAAAGCCCTACGCTAGGATAAAAGCCCCTAGACCAGGATACAGCCCCTAGGCTAGGATAAAAACCCTAGGTGAGGATAAAAGCCCTAGGCTAGGATAAAAGCGCTAGACCAGGATACAGCCCCTTGGCTAGGATAAAAACCCTAAGTTAGGATAAAAGCCCTAGGCTAGGATAAAAGCCCTAGACCAGGATACAGCCCCTTGGCTTGGATAAAAACCTTAGGTTAGGATAAAAGCCCTAGACCAAAATACCGCCCTAAACCACGACATAGCTGCTAGGATACCGTTCTAATCAAGACATCTCTATCTTCCTATCTTCTTCGAGATCTAGTATCCATCTTCTCAAGACTTCGTAGAGGCAAGACCTATCTTCCTTCTTCAACCACCACCTTTTCCGGAAACAACAACTTCATAAGCTAAGTACCTATAAAAGAACAATTTGTCCTGTGGCAGAGAAATAAATGTAAAATTGTTTTAAATTCTATTTTTTTATTTTTCTCAATCCTCAACTATGAAAGTTGAGGGAGATATCGTCTGGGGTAAAATTTTAAATATTCTGTTTTTTAAGTAACTTTTATCTAAATTCTACAAGGCGTTTCTACTTTTCCGCCTTAGTTTTTTTTAATTCATTAGTACTTTTTATCGACTTCAAAAAGGTAGTGGCGCCCTCAATTTTTACAACCTTTCTGTTATCCTTGTGTGACATAAACTTGGGGTCGAATCACCCTTGAGAGGAGTCTCTAGCCGGATCCCTTCAAGCGGGAGCGTTTACCGTTATAACTTTAAGAACGAATATAATGAAAGTTAAAGGAAAGGAGAGTAAAATTCAAACAGACAACTTCAGTCATAAGCAGCAAGCGATCGTTTTTAGTCTCGATTTTTTTTAAATTTTTACTTTGCAAAGTTGTACAAATAAGTTTTGTATGCCATTTATGTGTTTATTAACGAAATAAGACGGCTAATAATAGCAATTTACTCAACGAAATTAACATAGAACGCATGAAGCAGTCAGTCACGTCAGAATTGGATCAACAATAATGGGTGTGTAAATAAAAGCGGTCACGAAAATCAACATCTGTATTGTATTGAATTATGAAACTAGACAAATAACCATTTACTATTGAAAGAATTCAGATGAATTCTTGTATAGGTAAAAATATTAACGATAAAAAAGAACGATTGCAAATATTTATTGGGCTTGCTAGGAATTGGTTATCTGTGCATCCCACACAAGATTTATTTGATTAAAGCGTCAAGTTGTTGAAAAAAAATTCCCAGGATTTTATAAAAAAAATAAAAGGTAGGTACTTGTTAGGCTTTTTATTTTTATAAATGCCAGGTGTTTCTAAGGCTACTCGGGTAACTAATGAGAACTACGTCGTCAACTTCAATATTTCTATGTTCTAGGTGCCATTTAGATCTTTTAAGCAAGGATAGTAGGTATTCTCGGGACCACCTTTTCCAAAATATATCAGTAAGTTTTTGACCGTGATTCCATTTACTGACTAAGTTGATATTTCTTTCGTCGATATTCGCACAAGGAAAACAGCATATGATGGTCCAATTAAGAAATGAGGGTTCAGGGTCTTTAAGATCAGTAGAAATATGAGTCAATGGTCTGCAATTGAGTATATGGTCTATTTCAACTAGTACTGTTCGTAGAACATATTCTTGAGAATACCGTGACGTCAAAACTGCATGTAGATATGTCTTGATTGATCGAATCATCCTTTCCCAAACCTCTTCCATATGTGGAGCTGATGGGGGATTAAAGGTCCATTTGATCTTCTTTAGGGTGCAAAAATTTACAATGTGTTTCTTCAGCTCTAAAATTTGAGCCATTATCACTGATGATTTGTTCTGGATATCCTCTTCTACATACAAACTGTCTGAGTACGTGGATAAAACTGTCTGTTGAGAGATCATGGGCGATCCCAATGTGCACTGCACGCGTCACCATACATGTAAAGATGACCCCATAACGTTTCTCATGACTTCTCTTGACGGTAACTTCCATTGGGCCGAAGTAATCTACTTCCGTTTTGATGAATGATCGGATAGTTGGTTCCAATCGAAATTCGGGAAGTTGACTCATAACAGGAACGTTCGGTGTCGCATTTCTGACACTGCGCCCAGCAACTTCTGACAGCTTTCCTGATTGAAATTATCCAAAATTATTCAAAAAAAGGTTATCGACTACTATCTCTTGTCCTTGATGAAATTCGTTTTCGTGTACATTCTGACTAATTAACTTGGTAATTCGGTGATTACAGGTTTTGTTGAATTTTCGGTGAGTGATACAGGATTGTTTAATCTTCCTCCAAGTTTTACCAGTCCAACGCACAGTCCAATGAGAAAATTCTACTTCTTGTGTCTATCTTCAGGTTGTTTCTAAGTTTCTTGATTTCTTCGGGGAAACTTTCTATTTGCATTTGTGTAAGTAAGAGGTATTCGGCTGCAGCAATTTCTTCTACGTCTAGTTGGCCACTCTTCATTGTTTTTGTCTTGCAGTTAAATTTGTATCTTAAAAGCCAAGCTGTGGTTCTATAAGCAGTCTGTTCCAAGTAGAAAGTCTGGATTCATCAGGAATACATAAATTTTGCGTCTGGACAGATAAATTTAAAAATACAAATTTTCTCTCCTCTGTATCTTTGAAGTCAGTCTTGGTTTCCACGGATTCTTGAGGCCAAAGATCATGAGACAGTAAAAGGAATGATCCAACGGTTATTTTCCGAAAAATCATACTTTCTGTAAGCTTTCGTAGCATCGTCTGCTACATTTTCTTTGGATGGGACGTAATTCCATTGGTCAACTTCTGTTCGTTCTTGAATTTCTCCCATCCTCTGAGCAACAAACATTTTAAATCTTCTTGGTGCGGAAATTTCTACACAAACTGATCTCGAATCAGCCTTCGTTGTTTGTCCACTGAATGCTCAAGGGTTGTCGTGGTCCGGTAAGATTTAAATCGTCTGCTAAATCTTGATCAATTAGCGTAACTGTTGAAGCGTCTTCCAAAAGGGCATATGTGTTGATAGTAGTCTTTTTATTAAATAGAACAAGGGGCAAAATTTTAAATAAAACATTTTTATTTTCCAAAACATGGCAATTTATTTCAGGTGGACTTTGTAATTGGTGTGGTTCTGTAGTTTGTGGTATGTCTTCTCTTGTAGATACTCTGTCATTATGTAAAAGCTTGTGATGTGGTTTCTTGCAATTATTTACACCACATGTGTAACGTGCTTCCACACACAATGTTAATGCACTAAATTTTCACAATACGGTTTATCGGTGTTCGGAAGAAAGTTGAGCGAAGAATCACGAAAGACTAATTGAGAGCCGGAATGAATCAGAGACGGAATAAATCAGAGCGAATGATTGAGAGCCTCTTCTATCAATTGTTCGCTAATTTATACTTAAAATTCTAGTTACATTTTTCGGCCGTAGTCGCGGTGAGGGAATTAAACGTGAAATTTATCTACTTTCAACAAAAAGTCATACCTATACTGAACGGCTTCGGTTTAATTAAAATGGTGTATATACCGGGCGTCCCTTCAGTTGAAAAATTTAAATATCGGAAATGAATAAATTGTGTATGGTAGAATTTGGATTTGCGTAACTCGGACTTATACTAAAATATACAACGGTAATAACGAGAAAAAAAAATCAATGCGGTAGTAGAAAGGGTTGTAAAGTAACGAGTTATATACACCCTGGTGGTAAAATAAAATATATTACGGAAAAAAAATGAAAATTAAACTTGCAAAAAAAAATAACTCGTTACACATGATTTGCGATATTTGCAGGATTTCAAATTGTGAGAAGAAAACAAACAAGTAAAACAGAATTTATGTTTCGTTACAAAACTCCATTTTTCATCAGCTGAAAGTGCTTTAAATTTCGAACAGTTTTAGTTATGAAATATACTATTACTTAACCCTGCATAGTTCAACTAAAGAATTGATTTGCTAGTAGAAATGAGTCCTTTTGTGTGCAGTTTGTTACCAAATCTTAACTTTTCCTTTGTACCGGAGTGTATTTATTTCAAAATATCAATATACGTGTGGGATTGAAAACAAATTAATATTTTTTGTTTCAAGACATAATATCATATGTATTTCCTGAAATACAGTAGATATTTCATCAACTTTCACTACTGGAGCCACTGTGGCTAGATCTGCGGTAGTTATATTCAACCGTATAACAATTTTTTTTTGTGTTAACTAGAATAACATTGTCACACAGGTAATTATACAAAATAATGAATATAATTCTACTTTCATTTGATGCGTTGAACAAAACACAATAGAGATTAAATTGAAAGAAACAGATAAGCAATATCAACCAAAAACACTTTCAACCACATTATTATTAACGAGGAAAAAGTCCATTGGTTCATTTTTCTGCAAAGAAGTCAATTCTTTAAGTAAGTTTAATCATAGAATTTTTTTTGATGATCCATGGAAGGTTTATGCTTAAAATAAAACTAAATACAGAGAAATGATGAAATACTTCTATTAAAGACTAACTGATGCACGTGACTTCGTCGAAAATGGTTTCTAATAGGATTTTTAATTAGTTTTTCACGTTATTAATTTTGTCATAACATATAAATTATTATGTTAAAACGTTAAGTTTTTCATTCAAATATCCAAGAAATTTCAAATTCTAATCCGATTCAAATATTCTTTTATATTTGACATTCCAATTTTAAAGAGTATTGCATTGCAGCAAACTATTCATTTTTATTGTATCACTAGGAAAACTTCCGCAGAAATCTAGCAGATGACAAGACGTAAAAAGCGTTTTTTACCACAAATTAAATCCTATTAGGATTGCTATGTATGTAGCACACCTATCTAACCAACTAACGTATTAAAAAAAACTTGTAATTAACAGAAATACGTACTTAACAACAAACAACAACAAATCTTATATAAAGGAAACTTAAACAATAACAAAATTCAAATTTTTATAATTCGCATACAACCGACGTCTGCCCTAAAGCGTCTGCCGCGTTCCGGTTAAATACTCTGTCTTTAGATACCTAAAAAACCCTCAAATGTGTAAACATTTGTGTAAGTTGTTTGTACCTAATCATAAGTAGAACATTACTTTTCTCAGTAGGTATAATACAAAACAAATTTTTTGAATTTGAAAAATCCTTCCTCGGTGGATGCCTACGTCATAAGAGGAATACGTGTGCGAAATTTTGAGTTTCTAGCCCTAAGGGTTTGGCCTGTGCGTTTATTTTAAACTTTCATCCCCTATTGAATTTTAGAAAACGCCGAAATACGTAACTCATTATTGAAGCTTGCTTCTCATTGCACGACATAGGACTTTTGGGAAGGCTAGTGAACTCGTGAAACGTGAAATGTTACGAAAAGGCGTTCGTCACGCAAAAGTGTTGCCAGATTTCTGAAAAGGCTAGTGAACTCGTTAAACGTGTAATGTTACGAAAAAGCGTTCGTCGCGCGATGACTCATTAGAAAGAGAGAGAGAGGCGCATTGAAATAACGCGCGATACTATATAACCAACGCTGCGTTAAAATTTTGAATATTGATCAAAAATTGTCAAAATTTTGAAAAAATGGTCAATAATTATAAAAGACTGTCAAAAATGGTCAATAATTATTAAAAATTGTCAAAATTTTTGAAAAATTTTTGAAAAATTGTCAAAAATGGTCACTTATTGTCAGAATCTGTCAAAAATTGTTGAATATTTTGAAATGGGTCAAATCTAGTCAATAATTGTCAAAATTTTTGAAAGTTGTCAAAAATGGTCAATAATTATCAGGAACTGTCAAAAATGGTCAATAATTGTTAAAATTTTGAAAAATTGTTTAAATTTTGAAAAAATTGTCAATAATTATAAAAAAATGTCAAAAATGCTCAATAATTGTTGAAAATTTTCGAAAAACTGTCAAAAATGGTCAATAATTGTTAAAAATTGTCAAAAATGATCAATAATTGTCAGAACCTGTCAAAAATGCTCAAAAATTGTCAAAAATGGTCAATAATTGTCAGAACCTGTCAAAAATACTCAAAAATTGTCAATAATTGTTAAAATTTGGAAAAATGGTCTAAAATGGTCAAAATTTTTGAAAAATTGTCAAAAATGATCAATAACTGTCAAAACTGTCAAAATTGGTCAATAATTGTCAAAAATGGTCCATAATTGTTAAAATTTGAAAAAATAGTCAAAAATTTGGAAAAAAATGGCCAATAATTGTCAAAATTTTTTGAAAAATCGTCAAAAATTTATGAAAAATGGTCATTCTATTGTGCATAAGAAGCAAGTTTCTGTCGGCGGTCCGACGACCGCTCACCTTTTTTTGCAGTAGGTACTCAATTCATAGGAAATTTCATGCAAATATGTCCAAGGAACAAAAAGTTTCATACAAACTTTTATCCCCTATTTCACCTCCTTGGGGGTTGAATTTTGAAGAATCATTCCTCAGTGGATGCCTTCGTCATATGAGGAATACGTGTGTGAAATTTCAATTTTCTATCCTGAAAGGTTTGACCTGTGCGTTGACACCTAAGTCAATCACTTTTCCCCTATTTCACCCCCTTGTTAAAGATCTAGGAGTTGTTTAATTGTTTTATTGAGCCTATTGAATTGAAAGTATCAGAAGCAAATAAGCTGTACGGAATTCATTATAAAAGTTCCACCAATCTCATTTCTTTGAAAACATTTAGTTGATATAATTAATAGAATTACAGTGTTAAACAATAAAAGAACAATAAGAAACAACCGACCACACACAACTTCCGGACCACGATTTGAAAATAAATACATCACCTTCACCATTATAACATTCCAGCACGTAAAATAATTTCACTGGCATTGTTTTCAGTAATGCCTAAAAAAGAAAATTGGGTTAATCGTGTGACGAGAGAAAGAGGACAATTTTAAACATTTTTTTTTCATCATTTTTAGTTTTTATCGCTCTTTTACTAGCTTCTTCTGGAAGGATCTTCAAATTACAACATTTGGAGATCCATTAGTTTTAATAATTTCTTCATCTCTCCTCCTGCATGCACGATTATATATCTTGATACCTCGCCTGTTTTCTTGCACTGAATTAATACAGTATTATCTTTCCATGTTTTTCTCATCTGACCTTTGCTTAAAATCCGTGTCTCATCCAAAACCTTTGGTTGATTTATAAGTTGATAATAATGGTTCTTTTGCTACATTGTACATCAAGCATTTCTTCTAGGAACCGATCACGAATTGTTTCCACCGATTGATTAGTTCGGCACCACCAGTCGGTACCTCAGCCTTTATGCTTTGTGTGCTCTTGGTTATACCGTTTATGTGAAGATACCAGTAGCCCTTATCAGGCTCAACAGTCTTTTCACTAGGTCCTTCTTGGAGAAATCCTTTCTTGAATACTCTAGTCCTAGGAGTCTATATGTCCAATGAGACTGTGCTTCACATTCGAAGATAATGTGAGAGGCTGCTGAGATTTCTGCCTGGAATACAGATGCAAACTTCCCCAACGATGCGTGGACATTGCACCTGGGTCTGGCACCATGGATTCCAGCTCCTGTTCCTATGTCAGTTTTAGATCCACACCTACTTTCCTTCCTGACTGCATGCTTCCAACCCATCCCAGTTTAGCAGGATATGGTATGGTTGGTTGTCGTTAGTTGTGGCCAGCATGTTATCATTTCAAGAAGCGATTTTGTGATAACATCTGTGATTCTGGAATGACTGTAGGTGTTGGTTCCTTCGTGCCAATTTGCATTGCATTCCAGCCTGTATGCAGCTATTCTGGCTTCCACCTTGACATGCAGAGCAAGAGGCGGAAGATTGAGAATGGCTTCCATTGCCGCAAGCCTCTGAAGTTTTGATAGCTCCTGTTCGTTTCTACCGATAAATGCTTTATTTTTTTTTTGGTGAGATCCCCAACGCCTCTTTTGCAAACTATACAACATATATGTGGAGAGAATGTTTGAGACAGTTTAAAATTATTCTGACTATTCAAGTTTTCATCTCAATTAATATTAATTTACGACGTGCCCAAATCAAGTAACTTTTTGTTTAATTCGTAAGAAATAGGTAAAACTATAGCAGAGGACCAGTTTTGACAATTTTTGAGCATTTTTGACAGGTTCTGACAATTATTGACCATTTTTGACAATTCTTCAAAAATTTTGACCATTTTTCAAAAAATTTCACAATTTTTAACAATTATTGGCCATTTTTTCAAATTTTAACAATTACTGACCATTTTTGATAATTATTTATCAATTTTGACCATTATTGATCATTTTTGACAATTTTTCAAAAATTTTGACCATTTTAGACTATTTTTCCAAATTTTAACTATTATTGACCATTTTTGACAATTTTTGAGCATTTCTGACAGGTTCTGACAATTATTGACCATTTTTGACAATTCTTCAAAAATTTTGACAATTTTTAACAATTATTGGCCATTTTTTCAAATTTTAACAATTACTGACCATTTTTGATAATTATTGACCAATTTTGACAATTATTGATCATTTTTGAAAATTTTTCGAAAATTTTGACCATTTTTCCAAATTTTAACAATTATTGACCAGTTTTGACAATTTTTGAGCATTTTTGACAGGTTCTGACAATTATTGACCATTTTTGACAATTCTTCAAAAATTTTGACCATTTTAGACCATTTTTCCAAATTTTAACTATTATTGACCATTTTTGAGCATTTCTGACAGGTTCTGACAATTATTGACCATTTTTGACAATTCTTCAAAAATTTTGACAATTTTTAACAATTATTGACCATTTTTGACAGTTTTTTATAATTATTGACCATTTTTTCAAAATTTTGGCAGTTTCTGACAATTTTTGACAATTATTGACCATTTTTGACAATGATTGACCATTTTTGACATTTTTTCATAATTCTTGACAATTTTTTCAAAATTTTAACAATTATTGAAAATTTTCGACAACTTTCAAAAATTTTGACAATTATTGTAAATTTTTCAAAATATTTAACAATTTTTTATCATTTTTAAAAATTTTGACAATTATTGACTATTTTTGACCATTTTTTTAAATATTTATCAATTTTTGACAGTTTTTGACCATTTTTGAGAGGTTCCGACAATTATTGGCCATTTTTGATAATTTTTCAAAAATTTTGACCATTTTTTAAAAAATTTGACAATTTTTAACAACATTTTTGACAGTCTTTTATAATTATTGACTATTTTTTCTAAATTTTGGAAGTTTCTGACAATTTTTGACAATTATTGACCATTTTTTCAAAATTTTGACAGTTTTTGACAATTGTTGACCATTTTTCCAAATTTTTGACAATTTTTGACCATATATCAAAATTTTTGACAATTTTTATTTGGCAATTAGAGACCGTTTGGGAATCCCTCGTGCCGGCGTGTGAGAGAGAGAGAGATAGGCGAGCCGCTGTGTAGCCTACGAAAGATAGAAGAAGAAGGCGGATGAAGAAGAGAGGAAGAGAGGGGAGAGAGTTAGCGCAGCGGGCGGCCGAGAAAGAAACGAAAAATTAGTCATCGTGTGACGAACGCTTTTTCGTAACATCACACATTTCACGAGTTCACTAGCTTTCCCAAAAGTCCTATGTCGAACAATATGAAGCAAGCTTCAAGCTTTATAATCAAAAATTTTTGAGAGAGTGGGTATTATATAAATAAATGGCAATATTATAAAAAATGACACAAATTTTGTAGTAGCATGTTATAATCACGATCAACTTCATATCCATTAAGTAAATATTATGCAACAAACCATAAAAACAAAAGCCAACATTTTTTTTTCTGATTAATCATCTTTGTATTCTTTTATGCTAAAATCGTCAAACCACCGTATCGTTTCATTCGCTTAAATTCTCGATTATTTTTGTAAAGTTATTTCATAATAAAATTTGCCCAATGTTTCCTTATATGTCCAGAGGAATTTTGAAATATGTCCCACACGAAACGACATCCCACGATCTGTTGTTGCGAGCAGATTATGTCAGATATAAACGTTATAAACAATTTTTTCTCTGTTGCAAATTGCCAGCGTTTGAACCACTTAAAGGTAGTCTCGGATTTGTATTAATCAAATACGAGGGGATTGTCAAGTATAATCAACATATTTATTTTTGCTATTTTCATAGTACCATCTCCAAACCTCATCTGTACCTCCGAAAATTATGATTCAAAAAGGCCTCTGGAAAATATCGTTTGGTTTGGTTTTTTGCAAATATCTCGAAAACTGTTTGAGATATCCAAAATTTGAAAAAAGAGAAAGCGCGAAAAACGAGTTATGAAAACACTCTTGGCCGTTACGTTTGTCGGTGATAAGTTAGTGAATTACAGATATCTACAGTAGTAGCCAATTACTTAGCTGTATGTACTAGACAAGTGAGATAGCGATATCGATTGTTTCATATCGACGGCTATTGGTTAAACATATTCGAGCAAATACCCAACCAGTGTAAAACACTCAGTGGCGTGCAAGCTGTGGTAGTGTTAGAAAGTTTATAAGATGTTGTTTATACACCTATTATTATACTTAATATCTGATCACGACCCCTATTTTTTATTAAAACAAACAACAATAGTATAATCTTGACTAATAAATAATGTATCGTGAGCCCCTGGTATCGACAACTACTTAGCCTACTCACCGATCTAAATTTAAATATCTTTGTGACATTGACATTGAGTTTTTTTTATACATTTCTCATGATACATATATTTCTCATTAGTATTCTTTACGTTTGTAAACATTATAAATATTCCAATAAAATATAGTTACGAGGTCACAAGTAGCGTTCTTAACACTACAGACGTGACTGACAATAATTCGACTTCGTTGATTGTTTTGGTAAAGATTAAAATGGCGATCTTATCATTAATAGATTTTTTTGACATGTTAGTATGCAATTCTTGACCCGCTTTTACCTCCAAGAATTAAAATTAGATTATTAGACTAAAAATGAATGGATAACAATTTCAACAAGTGGAGATTATCATTAAATAATATTATTTTTAATAGTATCATTTAAATTTAGTCCTTAATTGTATTTCTCAAGGTGGTTAGGAAGCCTGGAAAATTCACATTCACTAACTCGACTCACAGAAGAAAAAAAAAGGTGAGCGGTCGTCGGAAGCTTGCTTCTTATGCACAATAGAATGACCATTTTTCGTGAATTTTTCAACATTTTTCAAAAATTTTGACAATTTTTGAAATATTGTTATTTCAAAAATTTTAACATATTTGGCAATTATTGACCATTTTTTCAAAATTTTGACAATTTTTTCAAATGTTAACAATTATTGACCAATTTTGACAGTTTTGACAATTATTGATCATTTTTGTCAATTTTTCAAAAATTTTGACCATCTTATACCATTTTTCCAAAATTTAACAATTATTGACCATTTTGGTAAATTTTTGAGCATTTTTGACAGGTTCTGACAATTATTGACCATTTTTGACAATTTTTCGCAAATTTTGACAATTTTTAATAATCATAGACCATTTTTGACAGGTTTTTATAATTTTTGACCATTTTTCCAAATTTTTAACAATTTTTGAAAATATTTGGCAATTATTAACCATTTTTTCAAAATTTTTACAGTTTTTGACAATTTTTGACGATTTTTCCAAATTCTTGACAATTTTTGTCCATATTTAAAAATTTTTGACAATTTTTCAAAAATTTTAACAATTATTGACCATTTTTGACAGTTTTTGACGAATTTTGACAATTATTGACCGTCTTTGACAATTGTTGACAATTTTTCAAAAATTTTAACATATTTGGCAATTATTGACCATTTTTTCAAAATTTTGACAATTTTGGACCATTTTTCAAAATTTTAACAATTATTGATCATTTTTGACCATTAATATTGATCATTTCTGACTATTTTCGACGAATTTTGATTGGTTTTGACAATTATTGACCGTCTTTGACAATTATTGACAATTTTTCAAAAATTTTAACATATTTGGCAATTATTGACCATTTTTTCAAAATTTTGACAATTATTGACCATTTTTGACAATTTTTCAAAAATTTTGACCATTTTATACCATTTTTCCAAATTTTAACAATTATCGACCATTTTGGTAAATTTTTGAGCATTTTTAACAGGTTCTGAAAATTATTGACCATTTTTCCAAATTTTTGACAATTTTTGAAAATATTTGGCAATTATTAACCATTTTTTCAAAATTTTAACAGTTTTTGACGATTTTTTCAAATTCTTGATAATTTTTGTCCATATTTAAAAAACTTTTACAATTTTTCAAAAATTTTAACAATTATTGACTATTTTTGACAATTTTTGAGCTTTTTGACAGGTTCTGACAATTATTGACCATTTTTGACAATTTTTCGAAAATTTTGACCATTTTTCAAAAATTTCGACAATTTTTAATAATCATAGACCATTTTTGACAATTTTTTATAATTATTGACCATTTTTCCAAATTTTTGACAATTTTCGAAAATATTTGGCAATTATTAACGATTTTTCCAAATTCTTGACCATTTTTGTCCATATTTAAAATTTTTTGACAATTTTTCAAAAATTTTAACAATTATTGACCATTTTTGACAGTTTTTGACGAATTTTGACAATTATTGACAGTCTTTGACAATTATTGACAATTTTTCAAAAGATTTAACATATTTGGCAATTATTGACCAATTTTTCAAAATTTTGGACCATTTTTCAAAATTTTAACAATTATTGATCATTTTTGACCATTATTATTGATCATTTCTGACCATTTTTGACGAATTTTGATTGGTTTTGACAATTATTGACCGTCTTTGACAATTATTGACAATTTTCCAAAAATTTTAACATATTTGGCAATTATTGACCATTTTTTCAAAATTTTGACAATTTTTGACCATTTTTCTAAATTTTAACAATTATTGATCATTTCTGACCATTATTATTATTGATCATTTTTGACCATTTTTGACGAATTTTGACAGTTTTGACAATTATTGATCATTTTTGACAATTTTTCAAAAATTTTGACCATTTTATATTATACCATTTTTCCAAATTTTAACAATTATCGACCATTTTGGTAAATTTTTGAGCATTTTTGACAGGTTCTGACAATTATTTACCATTTTTCAAAAATTTTGACATTTTTTGATAATCATTGACCATTTTTGACAGTTTTTTATAATTATTGACCATTTTTGACAATCAAACCAATCAAAATTCGTCAAAAATTGTCAAAAATGGTCCAAAAGGATCAATAATTGTTAAAATTTCGAAAAATGGTCAATAATTGCCAAATATGTTAAAATTTTTGAAAAATGGTCAATAATTGTCAAAGACGGTCATTAATTGTCAAAATTCGTCAAAAACTGTCAAAAATGGTCAATAATTGTTGAAATTTTTGAAAAATTGTCAAAAAATTTTAAATATGGTCAAAAATTGTCATGAATTTGGAAAAATCGTCAAAAATTGTCAAAAACTGTCAAAATTTTGAAAAAATGGTTAATAATTGCCAAATATTTTCAAAAATTGTCAAAAATTTGGAAAAATGGTCGAATTTTTCGAAAAATTGTCAAAAATTGTCAAAATTTGGAAAAAAATGGCCAATAATTATTAAAAATTGTCAAAATTTCTGAAAAATGGTCAATAATTGCCAAATTATGTTAAAATTTTCGAAAAATTGTCAAAAATGGACAATAATTGTCAAAGACGGTCAATAATTGTCAAAATTCGTCAAAAACTGTCAAAAATGGTTAAAAATTGTCAAAATTTGTGAAAAATGCTGAAAAATTCACGAAAAATGGTCATTCTATTGTTCATAAGACGCAAGCTTTTAGCTCACCTTTTTTTTCCACCTAATCTCCTATAACTTTTTGCGGCCCCAATTTTCCAGTCCAATGCGTCCTAAATCATCATTTTTTCGGTGGTCCGGATCAGGTTTGGGAAAAAATGGTACCTGTGAACCAGTGATTTGTACTCCTGGAATATACTAGGAGGGAAAATATTTATGAATAATTTAAAGTGTTTCCTCGGAGGATCTAATATAAACTTTCAAAGCGTGAAAAACATTCCGGAAAATGTAACAAACATAACCTAAAATTAGTTTACAACCGATGCTGAAAATAATAGTTTAATACTAATATAACGCCTTACAAATTTTTTGAAAAATATTTTTCAAAAAACAGAGACCGTTCACTAAGAAGCAACAACTACTTCTCGGGCTATATTCCCCGACAGACATTGAATTACACTTACAGAAGTAGTTGTTGCTTCTTAGTGAACGGTTTCTGTTCTTTGAAAAATATTTTTCAAAAGCTTTCTAAAGCGTTGTAATAATATTAAACTACTGGGTGTCCCAGAAGTTTCTGACCCATTTTATCAAAAATCTCGGAACTCACAATCGATAGGGAGGTGCAACAATTTCTTTTTATATAAAGTTTTTTCAATATAAATGTTTATTCAGTGAAATCTTGGTAATGGAAATGGTATTTTCCAAATGCAAGTATCGTCTATTTATTTAATGGAATACCCTATATATTTTTATTCTATTTGGAAGCTGAACTCTTCCCCATTCCGAAAATGTGTAATTTGTTGAAGTTCAGATGAACAATGAGTGAGTTATTTGGTTTTTAATTATGATTGTATATTAGATAAAGATGTCTGTCTGACACATACGTTTTAAATAAAAAACAATTACAAAAATTGCCTTCTAATTAATACCTACGTTTAAAAAAAATTTTACAGAATGTTTTTGAAAGAAGCACGACTTAGTTAAAATGGGTCAGAAACTTCTGGGACACCCGGTATTATCTTCGACATCTACGGATAACACGTTTTACTAAAATATTACAATTTCAACAGGAAACTGTAATTAAGTAAATAGTTTATAACCGTTTTTATATAAAAAGCTACTAAAATGAATACAGGGTGTCAATTTTAAAACTTACAATGGGCTGTACCTCGTGAACGAAAAGATTTCAAAAAAATTTCGAAACCGTTTCTAGGGCAGAGAGGGGGAATTAAAATGACATGAGAAAAATTTAATGGCTGGTTTAGTTTTATAAACAACCGACTTAAGGTGACCCCACAGAAAAAAATCAGGTGGCGGTAAGTCTGGTGACCTGGGTGGCCACTCAATGTGACCTCTCCTTTCAATCCATCTATTTGGATAATTATTGTCAAACCATTCCCTAACTGCTACTGCGTAATGGGGAGGTGCTCCGTCTTGTTGGAGGTGCAACAAATTTTCATCTAGAGCTGGTTTGTCATCGCCGTCCTGTTGGTTCTCCAATTCATGAACATTGTAAGTTTTAAAATTGACACCCTGTAGAACAATGTGAAAGGATATTTTTAAATTTTTAATAAAACTCGAACACTGGTCATTAATCGACGTTTTCGTGGTTTTTGATGGTCACAGTCTGTATTAAAAGGAATGTAGATTATAATAGGTATGGATATTGTTATTTCAATAATTTTTGGACGAAGGTAAACTAGCAAATTAAGAAAAAAATGTTAAGTACTTGAAAAACTTGAAATTGTTTTTTTTGTACATCTACTTTTTCTTACGACTTGGTTTCCTTGGCAATGAATATATATTTTTGAAAAATCGTTGGGATTGATAACGAATTAATAGTGACAGGTGACAGATAGTTCATGTGACCTTAATTATTATCCTCAGTTTTCGTCTAACTACATTATATGTCGGACAAATCAATTTGAAGATACCTGCTTTAATTTTTCATAAATTCTTTGAAAGTTTATTTAAGCGCAGAACAAAAACAGCGGCAGAGAAAATAGCTTATTCCCTTCCCCTTTTTGGAAAAAATATCAAAGAATTTGTATTCCACATAAAGTTTTCCAAAAAGGGAAAGGGAATCCCTCACTATCCCTTCCCTTTTTTGGAAAACTTCATGTAGAATACAAATTCTTTGATATATTTTCGAGAAGGGGAAGGGAATAAGCTATTTTGTCTGCCGCTGTTTTTGTTTTGCGATATTTTTGTGCTGCGCTATTTTGACTGAAGCTATTCAGCTACAGAGCCAAAAATATACTTGAGAAGTTTCAGTAAATCATCTATGTTTACTTAAAGTATTTTAAAAAGTTCCAATTTTAAAATTAGTACTAAAAGATTATTATTTCATTATTTAATGTTTTATTTTTAGCTACTTATATGCAACAGCATAGTGTTTTTAGTAGAAGATTTATAATATAAATTCACGATTTTAATATTTATATCCGTTTATGACGTTCAATTTAAAGGTTAAAAAGGTTAATTCTTCACACCTTTCCAATTTAAATAATAATTCCACCGCTAGCATATTCCAAGTATACAATTAGTTCTTAAAAACACTGAATAATTAGAAATATTTTTATATTCTTCGCCGCCATTTTATGTCCAAAATATGTTGCTGCTACACTAGATTTAGGTAAATTTGTGTTTTGAATGTAAAATCGGATGGTTCATATCACTTACACGCCTACACTTTTTCTACTTCACAGCTTCACAGAGCTTTGTTCAGTTCTGTGGTTCTAAAATCAAACAAAGATAATAAATATAACACCAAAGAATACACCAGCAAACAAGAAGCAAAGCTGCCTATCCTTTTTTTGTACGCGCATGTCTAAACGGCGCCCTTTTTATAATTAGATACTTGTCATACTTCACTTTGTCGACCAATTATATAAATTTGATCATTTTCTCAGAGTATTTACTAAGTTATCTGTCAAAGTTGGTCTCTCAAGGTCATAAATTTTTGTTACCAAAACATCAGAGATTGCGTCGGGCTTCGTTTCTTGTTACTAGGTGTATTCTTTGACAACTATCTTATGTTAAGATGCTTTGAATAGTGTCAAAGCAAACAATAGCTTTGTATTACATACTAGAGAGGAAAGTGCTACCTCTCCTCCCTCAGGATTGTAGTGTAAGTGTG
This sequence comes from Lochmaea crataegi, assembly GCA_947563755.1. NCBI lineage: Eukaryota > Metazoa > Arthropoda > Insecta > Coleoptera > Chrysomelidae > Lochmaea > Lochmaea crataegi. The sequence goes on along the minus strand of OX387427.1, from coordinate 4,161,207 downwards.
CAGTCTGTTCTGAGTATCGGTCTGTGGTGATACGTCGTCTGTCAATCTAATAATCTAATAATGTCAGTCAGTCGTCGTAATGCCGTTTTTAATAAATTCTAAAATGCAATGTTTTGAATTGTTATTTCTCCTGGGGATGTGAGATTAATGGAAAAGAATCGATTAAATAAAAACCGATTTTTCTCAATTCAAAATTTGTCAAAAATCGATTTTAATAAAAAATTAATCGATTTCTGCGAAAAAAATCGATTTTTTTTGTATTATTTTAAAAAGTACATGCTTTTCATATTCCGATAATAAACCTAAGAGATTCATTCATTAACAATTAATCAGATTAAAAATCAAATAAAATTATATGAAAATTGTCAAAAATTTTGAAGTATGGTCAAAAATGGTAAACAATTGTCAATTGTCAAAAACTGTTGAAAATCGACAATTTTGCCAAAAACTGTCAAAAATGGTCAATAAATGTCAAAAATTTTCAAAAATGGTCAATAATTGTCAAAAATGGCCGATAATTGTCAAAAACTTTTTAAAAAATTTGAAAAATGGTCAAAAATGATCAATTGTCAATAATTTTTAAAAAAATTTGGAAAATGGCCAAAAATTTTCAAAAATTGTCAATAATTGTCAAAAACTATCAAAAACTATCAAAAACTGTCAAAAATGGACAATTATTGTTAAAAATAGTCAAAATTTTGAAAAATAGTTGATAATTGTCAAAAATTGTTAAAGTTTTTGAAAAATTATCAAAAATTTTGAAATGTGGTCAAAAATGGTCAATAATTGTCAAAAATGGTCAAAAATTTGGAATAATGGTCCAAAATTTGTCAACAACTATCAATAATTATCAAAAATGGTCAATTATTGTCAAAAACTGTTAAAAATCGACAATTTTTGTCAAAAATGGTCAATAAATAGCAAAAAAATTTAAAAATTGTCAAAAATGGCCAATAATTGTCAAAAACTATCAAAAATGGTCAAAAATTGTCAAAAACTATCAAAAATGGTCAAAAATTGTCAAAAACTGTCAAAAATGGACAATTATTGTTAAAAATTGTCAAAATTTTGAAAAATACTTGATAGTTGTCAAAAATTGTTAAAGTTTTTGAAAAATTATCAAAAATTTTGAAATGTGGTCAAAAATGGTCAATAATTGTCAAAAATGGTCAAAAATTTGGAATAATGGTCCAAAATTTGTCAACAACTATCAATAATTATCAAAAATGGTCAATTATTGTCAAAAACTGTTAAAAATCGACAATTTTTGTCAAAAATGGTCAATAAATAGCAAAAAAATTTAAAAATTGTCAAAAATGGCCAATAATTGTCAAAAACTATCAAAAATGGTCAAAAATTGTCAAAAACTATCAAAAATGGTCAATAATTGTCAAAAATGGTCAAAAATTTGGAAAAATGCTCCATAATTGTCAACAATTGTCAGTAATTATCGAAAATGGTCAATAATTTTGAAAAATGGTCTAAAATTTTGAAAAATTGTCAAAAATGGTAAAAAACTATCAAAAATGGTTAAAAATTGTCAATTATAGTTAAAAACTGTTAAAAATGGTCAAAAATTGTTAAAATTTTGAAAAATTGTCAATAATTGTCAAAATTTTGAGAAATGGTCAATAATCGTCAAAAGTTGTCAAAATTTTGAAAAATAGTCAATAAAATCGATTTAAACACGTAATTTATCAAATCGATTTACTGAAATTCGATTAATATTACTATAAAAATCGATAACTAAAAATCGATTATAAGAAAAAATTAATCGATTTATATGAAAATCGATTATTTTTTAACATCCCTAATTTCTCCTAGTAAATACATAACAAGAATATAGTACGTCAAAGGAAGGAGAAGGAACTTTAATCCAGAGTACTTTCTATAGTGGTATAGTCCTATTAATGAATTAAGTCACTTATTATTTAGTTTTATTGTTTGATCCGATTAAAATACCGTAAATTATTGTTCATTGTATTAAATAAAAGTAAAAGCTTCCTCAGCCAATGACCTCTAAGCTCATAAGTCACGTGTAAAAATATTAGAAATCGAAATAGTACCCTGAATACCATTTTCTAAACAAATAAATCCCTTGTTGGATGTAGAAGGAAAGTTAAAACTATTTGCAGCACCAAATGAGTATAAGAAAATACTTTTACTTCTAATTAAAAAAGAACCGTTTTCCTTTTGTTTTATTATTTTAATTTTACTTTCATTCATTTCCAAAAGTGAAAACGTTTGTAATATTTTAATCATAGTGTCAATAACATCATTAATTTCTTCAGTTTTATTAATAAATTTAGGTACACGTGATGTTTTTTTATGAGTATTAGGAAACTCTTTGTTGTTTTTATCTCTTCTTCTTCTTTCTCTAAAACCCTTATGCCGTTCGGCGTCGGGTTAGCCTTTCTTTACCCATTTCTTCCAATTGCTTCTGTTTCTGGCCAGTCCTCTCATCTCTTCCATTGATTTCCTTCCTTTCTCTCCGATTTTCTGTATCCTCCCCATCCATGTTTTCCTTTCTTTCTTTTTCTATCCCTTCCTACCTCTGTAGCTGCTTTGACTAACCTGTTTTCGTTCATTCTTACAATGTTTCCATACCAGTTCAATTGCTTGTTTTCAATCTTTGTAAAAATTGGTTCCTGTTCAGATGGTCTCTGATTTCTTCATTTCGACGTCGATCATATTTGGTAACTTTTGCGATTTTTCGCAAATATTTCATTTCCACTGCATGTATCGAAGATTCGTGTTTTTGTAAGGTGACCCACGTCTCACTCCCAAAAGTAGTTGCTGGTTGGGTTATGCAGTTATAAACTGTTAATTTTGTTTTGTCGTCGATTTCCTCAAGAAAATCAGGAAAATCAAGAAAATCAGGAACATCAAGAAAATCAAAGCTATTCTAGGTCTCAGTAGAAACACTGTACTTAAATTGGGCCTGGGACGCATTAAATGCTAAATATCAAAAATGGAACAACAAAATATAGAAAAAATATTGGAAACGTTGAACAAAATTGAGAAAAGAGGAGATAGAATAGAAGGTAAATTGGACTGCATCAAGCAGGAATTGAAGAAAATAAAAGAAGAAAACATGAAACCTCAACACGAAAACTACAATTTGAAGTTTTCATCTCAAAGTTGTGATTGATAAATAAATAATTCATAGTTAGTTTTTTTACCACTGAAGGTTTACTTCCAAAATACCTGGAGGCAGCAACGTGAGCAGTAAATTTTGATTAATTTCCAATATCTGCAGAACTATCAATAGATAAATTTGGATTATAATGTTGTTAGGTACTCTTCTAGTAGATTATTTATAATAATTTTTCACTGTAACTACACTTACCTTCAAGTTCTTGGTGAATTATTTTCATGATCATATCTCACGGTTTGACCTTGACATCGCTTTTATATTTATTATTTATTAAATCATTTATTTAACTATTACTGAATGAGAACAATCACTTTAAAAATTTTATAAAAAGGTCAAATTCCACACGAACATATTTATACAGAGTGAAACTATAGTGATAAATTCAAAAATTTGACACAATTCCAAAAGTGGTTATTTCTTGTACTAATCAGTTGATTTTTATGAATTTTTTTGGAATTGTACTACAATTCTTTTGTAGCAATACTGGGGTTAAAATTGTCAGCTACAATTAAATTTGAAAATATTCAAGGTGATAATTTTTCTTACACGAAATTTGGGATACCCTGTAGGATGCAGCAACTACAGCAGAGCATATTAACTGATGTAAAAATATAGCTCCATCCCTTATGAGCATTTTGGTTTTTTATTCAGATTTTTTTTTGGATCCAACCCGAAAAAAGATATAAAAATAATATTAAATACCTGAAATTTTAGAAAATAATCAAATGTAATGCTCTAATATGGAGTGTGACCTCCTCTTGCCAAAATTTCCTCAATCAATTGACATGGCATCGAATTAATAAGATTAGTTAAGGAGGAGAAGAAGAATAGCAGGGAAAACAAAGTGGGACAAATGTAGAAATGGAGAGATAAGACAAATAACAAAACAAGAAAAATAAAGAGGAAACAATTAAATTGGTATGGACATATTGACAGAATGAAAACAGAATTACAAGAAAGGTTATGGAAGTACTATTTACAGAAAAAGGGGTAGACCGAGAAGAAAGTGGATAGACCAATTAAAGGAGATCGGGAATAAGAAAGGAAAAACTCGAAGAGATTAGCAAGAGACAGGAAAGAGTGGAAGCATTGGGTACAAGAGGAATCGGAATCCTCGTCCGACACCTGAAAAGGTAGAAGAAGAAGTATAGGATGAGTTGCATCGAATTCTTCCAGTAGATAACACCTTCTATAGTTGCTGCATCTCATAGGGTGTTTCAAATTTCTGGTACAAAACATCTTCAAATTCAACTTCTTCAGTTACAGAATAGGACCGAATATGTTTATTGTGAAATTTAGAAATAATTTCGGCTCAAACCGGAACAGTAAAATATCGCTAAATGAATCTTTATTGTTCCAACACACCCAAAACGTGATGGATGAACGGATAATATTATCTAAAATTATTTTTAAATACGAAACTCAAATTGGAAAAACTGATATTATTACATTTCGGTCACACCTTTCTGTCTGAAAGGACTTTCACTCTTACTTACTTGTATTCGAAGATTGACTCACCTTGAAAATTCACTTTTCGCCCGGGGGTTTTCCAGTTTGTGAGCCTCGTAATTTACGTAATTGTATCAGACGACCGAGATATTCAGATATGATTTGATTACTGTGTGATATAATTATTTATGTTTTTATTTGTCAAAAAATATATAAATTAAAGTGAATGGAACGTTTTTGACAATGAAAACAACTTTAATATCTCCATTATGTAATAAAACATTTTATATTAAATTTATTTTCTTCATTGATGAGTCATTAAAAGTAAACAGATGTCCTTTTAAAAGGATGTTTATAATTTCGATCGAAAATCTAAACTACCATTTAAATTCGTTAGAAATTGTTTCAAGAGGTGTGTGTGAGAAAGGAAATCTTTTATGATTTTATGTTCCGGTTTTTGCTTAATTTATGTTTCCAGCCTATAAAAAGCTGCTAATAATGGTTATTATGTTCTTTTAATGTTTCATTTTAATTCCACAATACCTTTTATTTTTTCGGGTCAAGATGAGAAACTCACGTTCGAATAGGTCCAGGACCCAAACAAGGGGAAGCCTACCAACCAAACTCACCTCGAACTCGCCGTTACCCCCGCCTCGGGGGTAACTACCCTAGCATACTTCAAGCCGGGTGGCGGTCCCTCGCACTCTTTCCGCTCACACCGTCATCTTCTCTCTATCTATCACTCATCCTCCTCCTCTTCTCTCCCCCTAATCATGCTCACCACTATGCCACTCACCTCCATCCATTCCTCCTCCCCCCTCAACATTATCTCCACCATGCTAGTTATTTTAACTTTCTGATAAAACAATTCTGTGTATATCTCAGGTATACATCAGTTTCAAAAATATCATATTCCATATATATACACTATGTTCAATTGAAAAGGAACCACCCTTAATATTTCAATAATGGGACATATAAGAAGGAAATGCCGAAACACGTCAACTTTTTGGCGCTAATGTCATAAACATCAGATTCACCCCCTCCCTACTGGAGACACCCCTTACATTTTTTCAAATGGCATTAGGTATCAAGTCACACCTCATTTAAAAGGTCTGGTAAATCTCTATCCAATCATTTTGATTTGCCTTTGATACCAGCCTTCCATTGTTATTTAATCGTTGTTTAAAATTGGTTCTTTTTTAACTTTTATTGCCTGAATGTTAACGGTGGTCACTTTGTACACATGATTAAATAGCAGTTTTTTTTGTTAACAGTTGTCTTTTTACTATTTGTAAATTTTTGATACTTCAAAGAGTCTTTCCATCATAACACAACCTTTTCAAATGAACACAGTGTATAAGGTTTTAAGAAGGGTAAGAGATAAATTTATCTTTTTGGTTAGCAAAATATAAAAAGAAATGTGTAGTAAAGAATAACAATTACCTTCTAATATACACTAGCTTAATAGTGTAAGAATAATGATTGGTGACCAAGTGAGATAATAGTGAACGGCCTTAATTCTAGCAGAGTAATCAATCCGAAGCGTGTCTTTGTAACATATTTCATCACGGATGACAAATTATAAACTGGTTCTGATAGACCAGTTGTTAAAAATAATGAAGCAAAAGACAGCGACAATAAAGTGATATTAACCTAGTTTTCAGTGGAGAAAACCTTGAAAACTTTTGAAAAAGTACAGAGTATTTTGGATAATGTGAAGGTAGAATAAATTTGGATTCCAAGGATCTGTTCCGAATCCAGTGGCTAGAGTAGTTGCAGAATATTCTAGTATCATAGTAACCATGAATACTAGTGATAATCATTTTTGTATAAAAAATAACCGACAGGATAATATAATTGTTTTTATTCACCTTGTTTGGGCCTGTATTCAAATACTTTTATTTGTTCTTACGACTTCTCGATACTATTGCATACATTAGATTACTTTCACTAGCATTATGAGAAATTGTTACGAATAAAACCGGAATTATTCCAACGCCCTAGGGCATTTCGAGTGGAAGCAAAAGTATCTTCAACTGAATCGACGTAAACGGGAAATAATAATGACATAACCGATCTAAAAAAAATTCTAATGCAAATTCTTTACAATTTCTTACATTCTGATCTTCAGATAATCATTTAATAAGAAAAATATGTTTGGAAAATTGTCACCATTGTATTTAATAGAAGGTACTGGGATTGTAGTGTACGGGCCAGGAACCAAACACTTCGAAAGCTTGGAGAAAACACAAATTATCTTTCATCCATAAGAAAGTGTGCCCAGTTCAATATTGTTAAAAAAAGATATAGAAGACAAAGGATTATCATCATGTCGGATAGTCGAGCAAGCAAGCAAGTGTTCTTGCATAATCAGTTAAACAATGGAAAGGAAATGCCAAGGAAAGCTCAATGAACGAGGCGAGAACCTTATTTTGAGTAGGGGAAGATGGGGCAGAACGGGGTAGCGGGGTATAACGGTTTTCAAAAATTTAACTTTAAAAGAACGGGGTGGGGTACACTAGATTAGAAGGAAATAAAATAGCAATGTGAGGAACTGAAACACCCTCTTGGGAGCCGGAACCCTTTTGTGGTATCAGCTCCAATGTAATATTGGAAGAAATAGGCAGCTCCGGTCTTAGTGAATGTCACCGCAATATACTTGTATCTAATAATATGTAAAAGAATTAAAATTATGGTTGAGCAAGAAACTAAAAAATTGGGAAGAAATTTAATCGTTTCAATGGTGTTACTAATTTTTAAACTTACAGTGACACATCATCCGTGTAGACTTCACCTTTGTCACATACGTGTTTTGATTATGTTCATCATCATCATTGATTGTTACGCACGTATTCATTCACACGTAAATGGACAAACGATTTCCGAAATGACAAAACAAAGTCACTAGGACGTTGTTTGCATAATAGCTAAGTAATTAGGTAAAATTGTTGGGTGAATATTTATTAATAAATATATGAAGAGCCGCAGATGAAGTGGTTATTTGGAATATATATCTAATTGTGCAAAAATACCTGAAAATTTGTGAAAGTAAACCATAATGTATTTTCCATTCCTGTTTGAACAATTACCTACGAACCACCCTGTATAAGTGTATAAGTTTTTCAACAGTTATAACAAATAATTATTATCTCAACCAGTAATTATTATACATATTTAGTTTCCTTAATATTTATAATACAATGAATTACTTATAATTATGTTCTTTATATTTTTGTGTAAAATATATACATATTTTAAAAATTGGATAAAAAATGGCGGACAGCATAAATTACTTATTTTGACAACTGTTAGACAAATATTCAAAAAGCAAACACCACATCAAACGTCAACAGTTATAACAAATAATTATTATCTCAACCAGTGAGTATTATACATATTTAGTTACCTTAATATTTATAATACAATTAATTACTTATAATTATGTTTTATATATTTTTGTGTAAAATATATACATATTTTAAAAATTGGATAAAAAATGGCGGACAGCACAAATTACTTAAAGTGACAGCTGTTAGACGAATATTCAAAAAGCAAACACCTTATCATACGTCAACAGTTATAACAAATAATTATTATCTCAACCAGTAATTATTATACATATTTAGTTTCCCTAATATTTATAATACAATTAATTACTTATAATTATGTTCTTTATAATTTTGTGTAAAATATATACATATAAAAAATTGGATAAAAAATGGTGGACAGCATAAATTACTTAAAGTGACAGCTGTTGGACGAATATTCAAAAAGCGAACACCACATCAAACGTCAACAGTTATAACAAATAATTATTATCTCAACCAGTAATTATTATACATATTTAGTTTCCCTAATATTTATAATACAATTAATTACTTATAATTATGTTCTTTATAATTTTGTGTAAAATATATACATATAAAAAATTGGATAAAAAATGGTGGACATCATAAATTACTTAAAGTGACAGCTGTTAGACGAATATTCAAAAAGCGAACACCACATCAAACGTCAACAGTTATAACAAATAATAATTATCTCAACCAGTAAGTACTATACATATTTAATTTCCTTAATATCTATAATAAAATTACTTACTTATAATTATGTTTTTCACATTTTTGTGTAAAATATATAGGTACCTATTTAAAAAAATGGATAAAAAATGGCGGACAGCATAAATAACTTGAAGTGACAGCTGCTACCGTTTTGGAGAGTAGAAACCAAAACACAATAAGTACTTTATTTTGTTGTATTTATAATAATCCAAATCATTTATAAATATTCATTCATTATTATTTATTATAAGTTCTGACAATAAATAATAATACCTCTACCTTTACGTGGTCGCACAGTAACATTATTTGCATTGGGTGCGTTCGATAGCTACGAAACTAAACCACAGATCTCACTTCGGTATTTTCTGTTCTGTCAAAAAATGACATCAATATCCTAAATAACAATACTTTCCTTTCGGTAAATCAACTGATTAAGGCTTTTAAAATAATTTCGAATTAACAAAACTGTAAATAAATATCTTATTATTTTTTAAATTCATAAAAATCTATTAATTATGTCATGCCTACTATCAATATATTTAAGTAGACATCTTATCCAGCAGCCTGTGATAAAACGATGACAGTTCCTAACAATAATTATTAATACATTTGTTTAAAGTGTCAGTCAAGAAAAGAAAAACGCAAAAAGTGTTAAATATGTGGTCAAATAACATGAAAATTATCCCGTCTCGCATGAAAAATGCATATGTGCACGTGGATCAAAAAAGATTTCTTCGCACCGCCCAATTTGCTCGAGCTCAACAGCAAACGTTAGCAACGAAAGCGGATGCTACCGATGTCAAACCAACTGCTCCCCCGAAGGAAGCTGTAGTAGTAGCTAGCCCTTACTTGGCCCCACAGCATAAAAAACTACCAGAAGTTACCGAAACTATATCATTCGATGACATTCCCGGACCTATCAGCTTGCGACTTATATCAAAATTTTGGGGAATGATCCCCATTATGGGCACCGAAATAACCGTAAGTGTCGTACAATATTTATTAAGCGGAGGAAAATTTTTCGGGGGAGTTCTCAGTTGGGGAGGAAATGCTCCCTTTTTCAAGAAATTTTTTGACGTCTACGGCCCTGTTGTCAGACTTCATGGAGCTTTCGGAAGTGACGTCGTTTTGTTGAGTAGACCGGAGCATGCTAGTGCAGTATTCCAGAGTGAAGGGCCGTATCCGATTAGATCGTGCCTGGATTCCGTTGAAAAATACCGGCTGCAATGCAGAAATTATAAACAAGCAGGACCTTTTCTAACGTACGGACCTGAGTGGGAGAAACTACGGAAATCCATCGAAATGCCTCTTCAAGCGATTGTAGCTGAACAGCAGAGCAGCATTGATAAAAATAATTCAGATTTCGTCGAAAGAATGCTTATTATCAGAAATAAACAAGAAGAAATGCCTGGTAACTTCAAGGTAGAAATCTACAAGTGGGTTTTAGAATGTCTTTGTTCGGTTACTTTGAATAGAAAACTGGGATTTTTGGAACCAACTGGAGTAAGTCCACCTTCTGATCCTGGAAGATTACTAGATGGGTTATTCGGAGCTACAGCTGCTATAAGAAAACTAGAGTACGGATTCCACCTGTGGAAATTTGTAGAAACTCCAGCTTGGAAGAGCTTGGTCAAGAATTGCGATTTAATTGACGGTGTATTGACAAAATACGTCGATAAGGCAAAAGAAGGTTTGCAGGAGAAAAAAGCGAAGAATGCTGTTCTAGAAAAACCTACATTGATTGAACATCTTTTATTGAAAGAGAACATCGTTGGGGAGGACGTCATAACAGTACTATTGGATATGTTTTTGATTGGTGCAAATGCCACTGCCCATTCGGTGGCTTTCTTCTTCTATCATCTTGCCAGAAATCCTCGTTGCCAGATTAAGCTCTACTCAGAAATCAAGGACTACAAAGAACAGGTTAGTATATCAATTCCAATCAATTATGGTACTTTTTAAATACTATTTTCCATAGATCACCGTCGATGGTTTGAAGAAACTGAAGTACCTTCAAGCTTGCATGAAAGAAACCTTGAGATTGGACCCACCCATCCCAATTTTAAGCAGAGTATTGAGCAACGATGTAATTATCCATCATTACCGTATTCCAAAGGGTACTCACGTTCTCTACGCTACTCATTTGAACAACATGCGCGAAGAGTACTTTGAAGACGCCACCAAGTTCAAACCGGAAAGATGGTTCAGTGACGAGACAGGTGGTTTTGGCAACGAACACCAAACTTTTGCTTCGATGCCTTTTGGTTATGGACCTAGAAATTGTTTTGCTCGAGAAATGGCTGAAAATGAAATAGCTTCGTTGATTTTGAAGGTTTGCAGGAAATTTAGAATCGAGTATAACTATGGGGATATGAAGAGCTCCCATGAGTTGATGGCGTCTCCAACTAAGCCTTTGAAATTTAGATTTATTAATAGAGTTTGATGTGTTTGCATTATTTTTGAGCAAAAACGTATTTAGTGTTTTTCATAGAAAATGACAAAATACTTTTTTTAGCTTAGAGTTTTCTTGTGTTGGTTTTTGCAGGATTAATTTCTGGTTTTCATGTAAGTTGTTAATAAATGAAATAAAATTTGAGAATTATCAATGTTTTTTATTTTGGTAAATATACAGTTGGAGGGTGCTGGATGGTGAGGAAAGCTTGAGCTTGACGGATATAAGGAAAGGGAGAAAGGAACTATTGGGAGAGTGGGGATGGAGCTGGACGAAGGCCCTATGGGGCAATAGGCGTGAGCCGAGGGCTAATTACTGGTGGAATGAGGAAATAGAGGAGCTGTGGAGGGGGTGTAAGAAAGAACGAAGACGGATGCTGAGGGGAAGAGGAAGGATAGAGGGAAAAGGGGGATACAAAGGAAAGAAGAAGAAACTGGAGCGTAGGGTGGAGAGGGAAAAAAGTGGGAAGAGTTACTGGGGAAATTGGAAAACAATCCATGGGGAAAGGCGTATGAGATAGCGGTGAAGAGGATGGGTGGAAATAGGAAGGAGGTGCTAGAGGAACATTGGGAGAAGGGGATTATAGGGAAATTATTCACAGGGGGAGAAGGAGGAGTGGGGGGCAGGATTCGAGAAGTCCAGGATACTAGGGGGGTAGGGAAAATTAGGTGGATAAGGCCGGTAGAGAAGTGGGTTGTAGAGGAGGGGGGAGAAACATTAAAGTAAGGAAAGCCCCAGGGATAGATGGCCTGAGGGGTGATATGATTAAGAGGCTGTTGGATGACAATAGGGAGTACTTCTGGGAGCTATTCAACAGGGTGCTAAGGGGGAAAGAGTTTCAGGAAGAATGGAATGTGGCCAGGGTGATACTGCTGAAGAAGGCGAGTAGAGAGGGGAGCATGCGGGGGAATACAGGCCCATCAGCCTGCTGTGTGGTATGGGTAAATTCATGGAGGGAATAATAAAGGATAGGACCATTTTGAACATTTACTAAATTAATTAACATTTTTGTAGGTCGACATTAACATTAACACTTTTTCAGTTTGTTGTCAAATAAATTTTTCTGTTTCATTCTTACACCCTGTATAATTATGACTTAGACCGTTGGAAAGCATTTTCTACGGGCTTTCTAACGACGTATCACATGTAGGGGGTTGCCATTTAAATTTTTGTAGGTGGGGCATAGGGATTTGCTCAATCCCACTAAAAAGAGCCTTAGATTCCCATGAACCACCTCCGCAAACTCTCCAAAAACTAAGACAGCTTTTACCCCAACTTTGGAGAAAAAACATTTCCGCTAATTCTGCTACAGCTTTTATTAAACAACAATATATAATTAATCAATTTCTTTCCTTGTGTATATTTCACGCTCATATTTATTCTAATAAATCTAATCAAAAACTGTGGTTTGTTTAATATCCCGTGTAAATTTTAATTGCCATTACCTCGGAAAGACCATGACATAACTAAGTCAGATTCAATCATTTTAATAAAAATAATTAACATATTCATTATGTTGAATTATCTTTGAAATTAGATCAACACATATAACATAAAACATAACATTTCGTAACTGAATTACAAAAAGTTGTTTTTGTACTCCCAAGCCAAGAGCTTGTAAGATAGTAGATTTAAATTTGTTCACAACACGTCGAAAGAGTTATCACAATCGTTAAAAGACACCAGGTGACTATTCCAATTAAATGCATTCTCCAAAATTACTCATCATTGCATTGGAAAACTTTTTTGTTATTCTATTTACCTCCAGGGGGCCAACCAAATTCCAAGTGCTCCAAGGCCATTGTGGACTTGTTTAAAAATCCGTATAATAGGTAGGAAGTCTCAACTAAGATTTTGCCTTAGGTCACCAGGTCCATTTAGGATGGAATTTTCCACATTTACCACACTTCTCACAGTAAATACAACCAAGGAATCTCTTCTTTTTCTTACCGACTTTTTAATGACTATTATTTCTCTTTCAGGTAGTATATTCAACGCTTATATCATCAGCGCCAGCTTGGGAGACCCCCTCTCCGCACCAATACCACATTCAAACCGACGAAGGACCCGAACGATTTTTTCGATACCAAACTGACAGTGGTCAGTACCGAAAAGAAAAACGACTCGAAGATGGCACCGTAGTTGGCACCTACGCCTGGATCGATGCGGATGGTACGTAAATCATTTAACACACTACAATTCCGTTTTTGTACTAAACATTATTTTTTCCAGGAATGCTACGACAACGCGATTACATCGCTGACAATGAAGGCTACAGGATCTTGAAGACCAAAAATATTTTCGTCGGAACAAACACGAACGTCGGGGATGCTATAAAATCAGCGAAAAAATATCCCTCTTCTGCTGGTACTCTGGTAAAACCAAATCAAAGACCAGTTGTAACGGTACCTTATAACAGTGTATCTTTCATTCCTACCAGTACTTCTGCACCTCCTACATCTAATTATATTCCTAGTAGTACTCCTTCGCCAATAGCTTCCTACACTCCCAGTCAAGCGTATGTTCCTACTATAACTCCTGCTTCTATTCCATCAACTAGTTACACACCAAACGCACAATATCTTGATCTAAGTTTAAAATCAGCTTCTCCCACAGGAGAGCCTATTGTAGACATTACGCCTCATAGCTTTGCTAGAACAAATTACGGATATGTTCCTTATAACTTTAGCTTCTTAAATGAAAATAATATCCAGTCCACTCCAAGCTCTGTACCAGTTGGAGGGCAGTACTACGAATCAACACCTTCACCTTATATTGAAAGTACAGAACGTAGTTTATATTCCCCAATTCCCTCCACGTATTCTCCCGCTGATTTTGGTGGTTCGCAGGAAGTTGATTCAAATTCTGTTGAGTACAATCCATATGTTCGTCAAGTTAAAGATACTTATAGATTTAGAAACGGTCCAACTTATCCTTTGGATAGAAACGGAAGACCATTCGTAGGTTCTGATAATAGATACTCTACATATGACGGAGTTTCCGTTACTAACGACGGCTTTAGATATTACATTCCAAGAGCGTACCATGAAGAACAAACTGAACCAGGTGATAAGAGGTCTGGTAGTTTTGGGTATATCGATCCTTTTGGTATTAGAAGAGTTATTTATTACAATACAGCTCCTGGTAAAGGATTCCAACATAGAAAGAATAATCGATATGTAGGTTTCAAATCTACTCCTTACGATCCTAGACCTTATTGAGAGCGACGCGATGTTATGGGTGTTTAATGTATGCGATCCTTGCCAATTTAGTGCCAAAAGTGATAAGATTCGAGATTTTAACGTTTGATTTTCAAAATTATTGAACTTAATATGGAGATGGATATTTTCAAATGCTTCTGTACTAAAATTATACTTTATATGAAAATCTAAAATATATATAGTCCGGTCAAAGTAGACATTTGAAATAACAAAAATTGGGGGAGTGCTAAATTTTGGTGGAGACCTTGGGTTCAACATCAGAAATAAAGTGTAAAAAAAAACCCCATCGATCCTATGTGTGCGTCCAAAGTTATTTGGGGTCAAAGGTCAAAATTTCAGGTTTTTTGAATTTTTCTCAAAAAAGGTAAGTTTTATCAAAAAAAGTACTTCAGACCAAAGTTATAGATCTTAAAATTATCTACAAAAATGGTCATCATCATTTTTGATTGCATGCTGATTATTATTATTGATGTTGGTTTTCGTGATTTATTATAGTTCTGTATTCTGTCGGTATTCCACGACTAACCACATCAGTTTCATCTTCACACGAAAGTTTATTCCAAATAAAGCAAAATTGCGACATTTTTTCTAGATATTGAACAGCACAAATAACCTAAATGGGAAACCCTTGTAATAAATAATACGTATATTCACTTGAACCGAATGTTTAACAAAAGAAGCAGGTATATGATAGGATTGGAGAACTATCGATGGTTTATCGATATTTTTGACTATCGAAAAAAATCGATAGTTTTCAGTAATGTCGATAGTTGAGATGTTTAGGTGAAGAATATAAATATATTTTGTAAGCTAATATTGAATAAAAATGCTTTCAAAAAATGGGACAGAGAGATGGGAAAGAGAAATAAAAATGAGAGAGAGAGAGAGATGGATGGATGGGTGAGAGATGGATGGGATAAAGGCAGAGTGAGAGATATATGGAAGACAGAGATGCGAGAGAGGGAGATGGGAGAGAAAGATAAGAGAGAGGGGGAAAAGGGAGAGATGAGAGAAAGAGATGGGATAGAGAGAAATATGGGACAAAGAGAGAGAGATGAGAGAAAGCGATGGGATAGAGAGAAACATGGGGGAGATAGAGAAATATGGGACATAGAGAGAAATATGAGAGAAAGAGATGGGATAGAGAGAGAGAGAGAGAGAAATGGGAAAGAGAGGGATGGGAGAGAGACTCTCTCTTTCTCTTTCTTTTTGATCTTCTGTCTGCCTGTCAGTGTCCATGATTCACAACCAAACGTCAGAATTGGTCTATATATAGTCTTAAATACATCGCTTTTTATGTATTTTAATTATATAATAAGTATTGAAGGACATACATTTAATGTAAGACTAGGAAAGAGAGAGATGGGAGAGAAAGAGATAGGAAAGAGAGAGAAAGAGGGAGTTAGGAAAGAGAGAGATGGGAAAGAGCGAGAGAGATGGGAGAGAAAGAAAGATGGGACAGAGAGAGAAAGATGAGAGAGAGAGGGAGATGGAGGAGAGAGAAAGAAAGATGAGAGAGATGGGAGAGAGAAAAAGAAAAATGTGAGAGATGTGAGAGAGATGAGAGAGAGAGAGAGAAATAAAAATGAGAGAGAGATGGGAGAGAAAGAAAGACAAATGAGAGAGGGGTGGGAGAGAGAGAGAGAAGGAAGAGAAAGAGAGCAAGACGGGAGAAAAAGAGAGTGTATTGCGTGTGATTACAATCATTATTTTAAACTGTCAGAATCTAAGACGGGATCGGTAAGATTCACGACCCTCGGAATATTTTAAGCATTTTTTTTTCTTATTGGACCATTTTTGACAATTTTTCAAAAATCTTGACCATTTTTCAAAAATTTTGACAATTGTTAACCTTTTTTCAAAATTTTAACAATTATTGACAATTCTTGACAATTTTTGACAATTATTGACCAATTTTGACAATTTTTGACAATTATTGACCATTTTTGACAATTTTCCAAAAAATTTGACAATTATATTGACCATTTTTCGAAAATTTTACAATATTTGATAATTATTGACCATTTTTACAGAAATTTGACAATTTTTGACAATTTTTTCAAAAATTTTGACAATTTTTGAATATTTTTCAATATGTTTACAGTTATTGACCATTTCTTACAATTTTTGACAATTTTTCAAAATTTGTGACAAATTTTTTCACCATTTTTTGAAATTTTTGACAATTATTGACCATTTTTTCAAAATTTTTGACAATGTTTGACCACTTTTTCAAATTTTAACAATTATTGACCATTTTTGACTATTATGGACCAATTTTGACTGTTTTGACAATTATTGATCATTTTTGACCATTTCTGACCATTCTTGATAATTTTTTCAAAATTTAGACAATTATTGACTATTTTTTCAAAATTTTTGACCATTTTTCCAAATTTTAACAATTATTGGCCATTTTTGACAATTATTGACCAATTTTGTAAGTTTTTGGCAAATAATTTTTGAAAAATTTATACCATTTTTCAAAATTATTGATCATTTTTTCAAAATTTAGACAATAATTGACCATTTTTCCAAATTTTAACAATTATTGAGCATTTTTGACAATTATTGACCATTCTTTTAAAATTTTGACAATTTTTGACAATTTTTTGACCATTTTTTCAAATTTTAACAATTATTGACCATTTTTGACAATTATTGATCATTTTTAAAGATTTTGACAATTATATATAAACAACAGAATGATAGATGTCAGATGTCAACTTTGATGTAAAACTATCGATAATAATCGATAGAAAATTATCACTATCGATAGTCGGGACTATCGATAGTTCTCCATACCTAGTATATGAGCGATACCACACGGACAATAAAATAGCCAGATGTTATTCAAGGCCATACGGGTAGAGGGGATTCAGTAAGGGACTGTCTTTGATTTGAGTATATATTTTCAGAATAGTATAGTTTGCACTTCAAAGAGACACAAATGGGCGTTTTTACTTGTCTTGACTGCCTGTCTATGTATATACGTGGCGTATGTGTGCATATCACATAGAACGTGACTCTTAGAATCGCAATATCTCAGGAATGAAGATTCCTAGAAAAAAATCATCGAAACCATTTTTGTAGATAATTTCAAGATCTACAATTTTGTCTGAAGAACTTTTTTGATAAAATTCAAAAAACCTTTGATCCCAAATCACTTTTGACGCACAACTGGGCTCGATAGGGCTTTTTTATACTTTATTTCTAATGGTGAACCCAAGGTCTCCACCAAAATTTGGCTCTCCCCTAATTTTTGTTATTTGATGACTATTTTTATGTCTACTTTGACCGGACTATAATTATCAAATAAAATTAATAGATAACAAATTCCACAACAGATATTCGACTTATCTGGATGTTCATTTTTAAAGCAACTAACATGTTGAGTATATCTTATTCCAAAGTTTCTTCGTGTTTTACCGATGTAAACTACATTTTGATCTTATATAGGTACACCAGATTTTTTGGTAAAAATGTTTATTTCTATTCAGTATTTGTTAAATAATACCCAATATTTTTGTGAGTTGGAAATGTAATAGTAATATTTGAATTGTGTGTAAAATATTTGAAGTTACAGTGGACATTTTGCTAAAGGTTGGGATTTGTACTGTTTTTCTTCATTATTTTTGAAAAATTGGCCATTTTATTTGATAATTATGGAAAGATTTCACGTAGTAAGAAAAATTAAAAACCAATTTTCAATTTCATCAATATATCTTAAAAGTGAGGTTAGATATAACACTTAGACAATAATTTCACTTTTTGCTCTCTTAAAATGTTTCTCGTTATTTCTGAAGGTAATTAAGCACTGAAAAAAGGATAATCCGAGTCCAGTCACTTAC
The DNA here is from genome assembly GCA_947563755.1 of Lochmaea crataegi. Taxonomy (NCBI): domain Eukaryota; kingdom Metazoa; phylum Arthropoda; class Insecta; order Coleoptera; family Chrysomelidae; genus Lochmaea; species Lochmaea crataegi. The sequence continues at coordinate 4,143,013 of OX387427.1, read as the reverse complement.
TATGCTTTCATTTGCTGTATTAATTTAAGCTATAAACTTTATATTTTCGATTTTCTTTTGATTATATAGCTAATGAAACAAAATTGTGATGTAACAAACTAATTTATTTTATGTAACTTAAGTTTAATTTATAATATTTTTACGTCTAGGTGCCATTAACTATAAGATGCAATTATTGGTCCTGTGAATCACAGTTTAACGAATATATTTTGCAAGGTACTTCAAACTCTAGTTCCAGGACCTAATTAAATGATAAAATAATAGAGAAGCCTGTAAAATGGCTTTTGCAATATCTTACTTAAATTTTAAAAAAATCTAAAAAGCATTAAATTGTTAACCACTGCTATCGGTCATTTGATGTGTCTACAGTGACAAAAAGAGATTCTAGAAATTCCGAACTTTGGAAATGGGCATCATGGGCAGCGGAAGCCCCAGGCGGCTAAAACCCACGCTACGCCACTGATTAGATTGAAGATGTTCCTTACTTTAGATCAAGGAGAATTGACACATGATATCTAAATGTAAATTATCCTTTTTTTATTATGATTATTATATTGCAAAATCCATTACGGTTTTTATTGTTATTACAACTATAAGCTTTAGTAATTATCCCCAAAAGAGACACATAAAAATTATAATGTAATTGTTGTTAATTAAAGAATTGTTTTAGAAAAATAGAATTGAATAAAAAGACAAAAAAACAAAAAGGATTTTTATTTCTATTTCAGATACTACGTTTTAAGATAGTGTCTCGTATAATGGTAAGCAGCTGGGGCATAATAAAGGGATTTGAGTCTCTAGTAGACCTTTTAGTACTTTGACTTGTCTATATTTTATGGCATTACAAAAGCGTAAAAGAAAATAAGTAAAAGACAAACAAAAAAATGCTGTAGTTTTTTATTAATAAGAGGTTTAATTAAATTTTGGTAAAGCTTATTTGTTGTTTTTCCATTTTTTTTTTCTTTTTTAAAGCTTCTATTTGATCTTTGTTGAATATTTGCATTAGTAGTTCACAGTCCGAAGAATTGGGAGTTTTTTCTCTTATTTTTTTATTAGCTTCTTTCGTGTTGCTCTTACAGTTTTTTTGTATCAATAAGCTCTACGTTTTTCTCTTCCATACAACTTCTTGTGCCTGTTTAATTTAAGCTGTAACTGAGCTATTTCACTCATTGGATCAATTTCTGATATTAACGGTGAGGGAGTTGTACCTAAACTGTCTTCACTCAAACTGCTTTCAGATATTGAAAATTGTTGACATGATTCTACATCCAAAGCTACATTTGAAGTAGATGGTTATGGTAATTCCTCTGGCACAGTCTCATCTAGAGCTGAATTTTGACCTAGAACAAATTATTAAAGAGTTTTTACATTATTATGTGGGGATCTGTTGTAATTACCAACAGATATCTACTTACCCGATAAACGTTCAGGTTTTTTTGGAGAATAAAATTTCCTTGGATCTGGGGATTTCCTTTTAGGTTTTGGTTTCACAAAGGAAAATATTGTAGGAAGAGCATTTAACTTTAATATTTTCTTGCAATCTACACGAGGTTGCTCCCACATTTCAGCAAAATGAATCTTAAACAAAATCTTACATTAAATTTTATCTCAATAATGATTAACAATAATTTTAAATCAGATATAACAATTAGAAGATCAAAAGCAAAGGCTTCTACCTACCTCACATAAACACGAATAGTCTGTTGGAGTCCACTTATCTCTTCTAGTTTTAATAAGCCATTCTTTTCTTCTAGATGGATCTCTAGGAAAACGTTTCATGAGAAACCCTTTTTAGCAGAATTACTGCAATCTATTGCGGCACAGCCCGGCATTTCCAATGTTATTATCTAGAAAAATATCAAAACTTGATGAATAGTATACAATTTCTAGGGTTAAGCAAGCTAGCTTAGTTTTCCGATTCGAAATAAAATTATTTATAGGACCAAATACAAGTCTTTCAATTGTCTAAAAGCAAAACACCTCTTTTTCACTGAATATTCACAAAAAAAGTACAAAACCAATCATTCTAATCACAAATATAACAAGCACTATAAGAAACTTCGTATACACTAGGGATGGGAAGGTCACGAACGACCCGTTCTCAAAGACCGAATCAGTTCCAAGACCCGTGATTTGCTCAATCACGTTCTGTGACCCTATCGTTCGAATGAACTGAACCAAGCCACCGCTGTTGTAGTACATTTATATTTTAATTCGACAAAAAATACAAACTATTTCAATTTTTGGATTGTTATTTACAAATTCAGTCATTCATCCACTCTAATGAAGGTTCATAAGCAGACGTGAAGTTTAATAAATAAATGAATATGAAAATCTGCATAATAATTTATGCCGTTCATTTCATTCACATCATGAAACGATGGAACAAATAAACAAGGTCATATGAACGAATCTTCAAGAACGGGTCATTTTAATGATTGATCTGGAAGACCCGGGTCACCAAAATGAGCCGGGTCTTACCATCACTAGTATACACCAAACGTAAACAAAGAGATTTTAGCCTCAATATGGCTGCCAAACTGCCAGCATTTCAATTAGCGCCATCTACAGATATTCTAGTCTATCAACATAATAAGTACTTTATAAATAATAGGTAGCTGTAAAATAGTACTTTAAATATAATATTTAAAATGGAAATATAATGTATTATTTACCTAATTTTGACTCTACTAACTAACCCAAAAACAATTAAATAAAAAATTAGAATACTGCCTTTTATTGTTCCATAAAGTAGTACATGTTAGAGTGGCGCCATCTAGGAAGTAGTAGCTGCATTTGTTCACAATTCACAGCAGTACTGTAAATAGAATGGGAGTAATCTGCAAGGAAGTAGATATTATGTTTCTGAAAAGGACCTAGATGGAGCTGTAGGTACAGGTAATAAAATATTAATCTTTTCAGCCATATATAAAATAATATCAACTATTTAGTGGAAGATATTTTTGTGATATTTCAAAATTCGGAATTATTTTTTTATGGTAACAACATACCAATAATTCTAGTGTTAAAGTGTGTACCTAAACTATGTTTATGATGTCCTTGATTTATTTCCTTAGCAGGATAAGAAGCAATTTAAGGTGGTAATTTTATTATTTGTGATGTCCAATTTCAGTTGCAGAATTTTTAATTCCAGTAAAAATCGTATTAGTACCCATTTTCGTACCAATCTTAAGAATTCGTATTTTTCCAAAAGGGATTTGGAGTTAAAAAAGTCGTTCAGGTGTTATGTTTTCATTTCTTTTTTGTAACAGTAATTTTAACAATGCAACGATATATTATATACCTTTATCCATTTCATTTTTTTTTATCCATTTGATGTCTGCCAGTTTTTTCGACCAACCTTGTAACGTCTTTAAAAATATTGAATTGTCTTAAAATCTCCATCTTGATTTTTTTCTTCTTTAAAATAAGTAGTCAATTTTACAGTTTACAGCTTCTCCTCCCCTCACTGAAATATTTTTCTTCGCAGTTGAATTCCAAATTGATTTAATGTAATTTCGGACTTGACAAAACTTCTTAAATTGTCTCTATATTGACGCTTTAGAGTTTTTTGTGAATTGCGGAATTGATTTTTCCCAATTTTTTGTTAATTGTTGAGTCGAAACTTCACCAAAACGACTCATGTATGTTTCAGTATCAACAATAAACTGACAGGGCAGACGTTAAAGCGTACCAGATGTCGTCTGGTTATGAGGAACTTACCCTTTTTTTCGCTGTCAAAATGACAAAACTTTCATCATTAAATGACACATATTATATAGGAGTTGATTTATCATCATACATTTACTTATTTAAATGTTCAGATAAAACTATATACATTTTTGTCACCCCTCGTAATTTATAATAACTCACTGAAAGTTTAAATAATTAAAAGTATTATCTATATAAAAGAAATCTATATATGTCTATAAAGACAATCGCTATAGATTTTATCAAGGAAATTGTTGTAATGAGAACGATTTCTTTTATAAACTTTTATTTATAAAATATCAGTAATTTGAAATCTTAATCGATATACGATTATTTCACATATTTATAGAAAGTCGAAATAATTAACGAGAAACAAAGTGAACGATCTTTATAGCGACTATAATGCAAGTAGCTATAAACAGTAGATATTTTTTTTTGTCCGCACATAACATTATAATTATCATTTTTATCCTTCATTATATTCCAGTGGAGTACCAATAAACAAAAAAAGTACATTGGTTAAGGTGCAGAAAATGAGAACTAATCTACAGCATATTTTTAATATTTCCTGTTTTTCCAGTCAGTTATATTCCTGACCATTTCTGTAGGTTTTCGTCAGTACATATACTAAACCAATTCTTGCGCAACAGCTTTGAAACCAATCGAATCTAAAATATTCAGACACTAACCTAAGATAACCCCCTCCCCCGTCAAGTCATGTCAAATGTCACGCTCGTAGTGACGTCACACGGGGGTAGTGGGTTATCTTAGGTTAGTGTATTGTTTTACAGTTTCAACAAATTCAATTGAATCCATTTGATAATAATAAAAGACATTGTACTTAGTCTTATTTAGTTTGAACCCTTTTTAATTCGACTCTGTAACCATTTATTGCTATCGGGCATACACAATAAGGCTTAAGTAGATAAAAAAATTAATTTGTTTCCTGATAAACTCCTCCTGTGTCCCAAAAAGCTAAGTTGATTCGTCGTAAATATTGGAAGCCTATCTTCATATTTTTTTTTCGTTTTCTCAGATAATCAATCAATATTTGATAAATTTAGATGCTAATGCCCTTTTGGTATTGTCATGATTTTTCCATGTGCCATAAATCTGCGTCACACGCCCATCACAGTGCCGTTTGACCCACTCCAAATCGACCAATAATAAAAAAGTTGGATGCTTATGCCCTTTTTGCATTGAATATATTCACGACGATACCCTGTATATTCAATATATTTCCTCTTTGCGACATACTACCTCACACAGCACAGTTATCAGTTAATTTCCATATCCCCCTTTTGACGAACGCTCACTTCCGTCCTAGAACCGGCTTTGCTGATCTACTTATACTTCATTCCAAGATATTTCGTCTTGACTTATGCCAACATGATTAATTCTAGACCAAAACCCACACACTATATAGTAGCACAGAATCGTGCTCGTTTCTTCGAAAAGCGAAAAGATAATACCTAATAGTATGTTTATTTTACAACTGAAATGTTTTTCACGATAAATGATTGACCGATTATTTTTAATATTGTCTCAGAATTTTAGTTTGTAATAAGCATTTCACTCCGAAAGTAACCTTGTGTTTAAAACTAAGTATGTGGCGTCGTTTAGGGCAAAAAAGTGCATATATCGTCGGATACGAAGCGAATTGTGAAAAATGTGTTTGAATCATTGAAACATCGAGGTTATGGTATAACCGATGCAGCAAAAGAAGCATGTAAGTTGTCCAAAACCCCAATATACACAGTAAAAGAAATTATCAATAAGCCAATACATAAACGGAAAAATACGAAGTGACGCTAATAAAACCAAATGTGTTGAACAAATGCAAAAGGATATAATCCGAAGAACGGGTGTATTCTGATAAAGCCAGAAATAGACAAAGTATACCAAACTTTATTAAATCAAAACATTAATTTGCCAATAAATATAGAAAATCTGCTGATATTGGAGGTCAATAGTATTTATAACATATTATATCACTATGTAAAAACTAACAACATAAATATGTAAGTATCAGTGCTACCCCATAACAAACTATTGTAAGCCTGAGACGAGAAAAAATAAATAAAATTTATAAAAAAAAAATAAGTAAAAATAGATAAGAAAAAATATAGATATATACCAAAAGAATATATACCAAAAGAATATATACCAAAAGAATATATACCAAAAGAATATATATTGTTATGGATTTTATGGACTCATGATACAATTATTGTATAAATCGAAATTTAAGATGTCACGTTTGTATGTCACTATTGTAAATTGATTTAATTTTGAATATTAGATTTTAATAATATTGTAAATAACTAATTTGTATAAATGTCATGAAGTGTCAAAGTTGAAAAATAAATAAGTACTTACCTTAATTATTATAATAATATGGGTTGGTAAGACATTTTGGAAGGAAGTGCAATTAAAAAAATTGGAAGACAGGTTGCTAAGGGGAAACTAGGGAGTTGGGTATTGGGGACGCGAAAAAGGTGCGTCACATAATTTTTTGGTGTGAATTTTTCTGGGAGAAAACCTGGAAAAAGTGGTGAGCAAAGTGCCAACGAGCAGTTACGAGAGTTCCTACAATTGGGGAACTATTCTTCTAGATCGTCAAGTTGTGGATAATTGTCCACGCAGAAAAATTATAACACAAAGTCAACGGAATTGGTGAGATATCCAATTTATAATTTTTCATTTTATCCCAAATATTTGTACGAGATATATTAATCTTACTGATTAATCTGAACGCGAATCCAGTATCCGGTACGCTGAAATCAATTCACAAACATTAATTGTGGATTTTAGTATAACATAGGTTTTTGAGGTTAAAATTTTGCTTCATATTTAAAGTGCATAGATGAGAGTTTATTTATAGGTTGTTAGTATAGTAATTGCATACTTACACGAAAATTTGATATCAAATTTTACTAATATTTGCATAGTACTGAACGTAAATCGTATTAATGTTTTATTAGTTTACGTCCCCACATTTCTGTGAGGAGAATTAAAGAACAGCTGTTTAGACGGAGCGGAAGCCGCGTTCCGTAATCATATTCGGAGAGATGCGAATATTGGTGGTAAGAGTATTTCACAGTTCTATTGTTAAAGATACTCTGATTTTGTTTATGTTAGGAATTTTAGTTAATAATATTGCAAATAACTAATTTGTATAAATGTCATGAAGTGTCAAAGTTAAAAAATAAATAGGTACTTACCTTAATTATTATAATAATATGGGTTGGTAAGTCATTTTGGAAGGAAGTGCAATTAAAAAAATTGGAAGACAGGTTGCTAAGGGGAAACTATAGGGAGTTGGGTATTGGGGACGCGAAAAAGGTGCGTCACATATTTGCTTAGTGTGAATTTTTCTGGGAGAAAACCAGGAAAAAGTGGTGAGCAATATGCCAACGAGCAGTTACGAGAGTTCCTACAATTGGGGAACTATTCTTCTAGACCGTCAAGTGTTGCTGACGAGTTGTGGATAATTGACCACACAGAAAAATTATAACACAAAGTCTACGGAATTGGTGAGATATCCAATTTATAAAATTTTCATTTTATCCCAAATATTTGTACGAGATATATTAATCTTACTGATTAATCTGAACGCGAATCCAGTATCCGGGACGCTGAAATCAATTCACAAACATTAATTGTGGATTTTAGTATAACATAAGTTTTTGAGGTTAAAATTTTGCTTCATATTTAAAGTGCATAGATGAGAGTTTATTTATAGGTTGTTAATATAGTAATTGCATACTTACACGAAAATTTGATATCAAATTTTACTAATATTTGCATAGTACTGAACGTAAATCGTATTAATGTTTTATTAGTTTACGTCCCCACATTTCTGTGAGGAGAATTAAAGAACAGCTGTTTAGACGGAGCGGAAGCCGCGTTCCGTAATCATATTCGGAGAGATGCGAATATTGGTGGTAAGAGTATTTCACAGTTCTATTGTTAAAGATACTCTGATTTTGTTTATGTTAGGAATTTTAGTTAATAATATTGCAAATAACTAATTTGTATAAATGTCATGAAGTGTCAAAGTTAAAAAATAAATAGGTACTTACCTTAATTATTATAATAATATGGGTTGGTAAGTCATTTTGGAAGGAAGTGCAATTAAAAAAATTGGAAGACAGGTTGCTAAGGGGAAACTATAGGGAGTTGGGTATTGGGGACGCGAAAAAGGTGCGTCACATATTTGCTTAGTGTGAATTTTTCTGGGAGAAAACCAGGAAAAAGTGGTGAGCAATATGCCAACGAGCAGTTACGAGAGTTCCTACAATTGGGGAACTATTCTTCTAGACCGTCAAGTGTTGCTGACGAGTTGTGGATAATTGACCACACAGAAAAATTATAACACAAAGTCTACGGAATTGGTGAGATATCCAATTTATAAATTTTTCATTTTATCCCAAATATTTGTACGAGATATATTAATCTTACTGATTAATCTGAACGCGAATCCAGTATCCGGGACGCTGAAATCAATTCACAAACATTAATTGTGGATTTTAGTATAACATAGGTTTTTGAGGTTAAAATTTTGCTTCATATTTAAAGTGCATAGATGAGAGTTTATTTATAGGTTGTTAGTATAGTAATTGCATACTTACACGAAAATTTGATATCAAATTTTACTAATATTTGCATAGTACTGAACGTAAATCGTATTAATGTTTTATTAGTTTACGTCCCCACATTTCTGTGAGGAGAATTAAAGAACAGCTGTTTAGACGGAGCGGAAGCCGCGTTCCGTAATCATATTCGGAGAGGTGCGAATATTGGTGGTAAGAGTATTTCACAGTTCTATTGTTGTCAACACGACATTTTACTACTTTTTTATATGTATACAATTTGTTAATTCTTCTTCTAAATAAACGTTATTATTAAACTAGGTACATCTTTTTTATTTGAAACATTTTTTGATAACTTCTGCCAGTTAGATAAAATAAATCAAAGCGTATACATGGTGTTTAATTTCAATTAATGAATAAAAATTAATTTTTTTTAATTTAGTTATTTCTTTACAAAATAAATTTAATTTATGTTTAGTATCTAAATTTTGCCGACTACGGATCTGCATTACTTTTTACCGTATCTAAAATAGGGGATGTATAAACTTTTATTATTAAATCCCTAAGGCCAGATGCCGAGTCAACGAAATATTGTGAAATGTTCTTTACACATAATGTTTGCACTTTATACTGATGACTGATACTTACTAATTTATTTACTGTGAAATTGTTGCAGGCTTTGAAAAAAATAAATTGTTACGGCAATGCTAACAACGTTTTCACAAAGCCTACAATTAAAACTGATATATATCGTATTATTTGAGGTAGTTTTGTTCAAAGAAAATTACAACTAATTATATAATTAGTGTTGTAATTGTACGGTTTTGCCTTCGTTTTATGTAAAGTAATCGCTTAGAATATCCTCATGAATTAATTGTACAAAAACGTACTATTTTCAATAAAACTTTTGTTATTAAGAGTAGCTACTTTAACTGCTTATATTTATTACATTTATTTAATTACATGTTTTGTTGCGAATTTCCTATTTAACGTACCATGGTATTTGACTAGAATGTATTCAGCGTGGTTTTAATATTATTTTCACTTATAAGCGGTTTGCAACATTAAAAAATCGTTATCCTTTAGTCAAATCAAAGAAAAAACTGAAACATTTCGACCCTTATTTATTTACACCCTTTCTCTCACCCCAAGCTTGCATATAGAGAACTGATACAGAACAGCTTGAACCCAAAATGAACGCATAAAGTCCATTTCACAACACAAAAACTATACACATTTAGGTTTCTCCTTTCTTATTCATTTATATACAAGTACTAAATATTGTAATGTTTTTGTTATTTATTTGAATAGTTTTTACGGGTGGGATAAAATTATACACACTACTATGCTAATTACTATTGATTTATTTATAGAAACACTTTACTTAATGTCTACTAATTTATTTACACTCGGTATAATAGTTCTAATTTATTTTTACCACTTGAATATTACACTATTTATCTTCACTATTTCATTTACTGTCTGATTACTTAAAACTTCTCTAAACTGTCTCTGCACTGTACTCTTAACAAATTTTTCACTAACTGTGCTTACTGTTACTTTACTTTACTTTACTAACTGTTAACTCACTCAAGAACTCGCGTATTTATAGTCTTTCTCAATTCTCGAACATTCTCGAATTTACTATACGCTCTACAATTCCAAAACTGGAAGGACGGGACTAGTATAGCTCCAAGATGGTCCCATTGGAATTTCATCGGTATAAGTCCTTGGGCTTCAATAATACACCAAGAAATCAATATTAATTATGAAGTATGTGCCAGGTAAACCTTAAAAATTGTTCACCTTACTACTATGAGCACAGTAGCACTTAAAACAACGAGTTTACATTTAAAACTACCGAGTTCCGACGAATTGTACGAAGCTATGTAAAAGCACACATTTACAAACTATTCCAACGCCAAATTGCACACTTTTTTTTCAAATTGGAGGCATATTTCTCAAATTACTTTTTTTTCTAAAATTTGTTCAGTTTGTCAAGTGAGTACCATGAACTGTTCGTCCATGAGTTCGCACTCAAAATAAGTCTTTGCTGTCTTTATTACAGGGTACGACAATTCGTGCATTGTATCCAATCAACTGCGCCTCTGAAGTATTTCCAAGATATCACATTGGGAGCTGCTCTTTCTTCCCCTCTTGCTCTTCCTGGTAAGGAGTTGCTGTGTGCATGGCAAAACGCTAGATGAAGAGGGTCCCGGTTCTTTGGCTGTAGTTCGAGATTCCTCAGGAACGTTTGGAGGATTTTCAAAAATATTAGGGTCTGTAACAATCACTTCCAGGTTCGACTTTTTTTCCCTTTTACGTTTTTTCTCAACCCCTGTTCCACGGTGCTCTTTCAACAAATCAACCAAGCTGTTGTCTAAGACTCTTTCGATGTCTGCATCTTCTGGTCCACCAGGAATGCGCTTCAAAACTTCGTCAGCAAACCAGTTGCTCTAAATCCTGATTTGAGATTCTCTGCCACATTTTGACTTACCCTTTTCCACAATCTATCCAGTAGATTCGGAAATTGTTCTTTCGTGATACAGCCTTGGAAACGAGACTCTCTCTCCACTGATCGAGAATCTTTCTCCATTTTCTTTTCACTGGGGCTGCATCAAATGTGTGGCGTTGGCTGGGAAGGGAGTTATATAGATATTATTTGTACCACATTCCTCTATCACCCTTGGTGAAAAGTGGATTGCCAGGTTGTCACCAACGAGAACCACTTGGTCGTTATTCTTCCTGGTGGATTTCAACGTGAGGCAGGAAAAGCTGGAAGAACCACATTTCGAATAATTTCATGTCGAAAGCTTTATATACAACCATAGGTAGTAAAAAGTCTCCATTGGCATTTCCACAAACCATTAAACCGATGGTAGCACGGGAGTGCTCGTGAACTGTTTCCACTCTCTTCGTGTTCCTTGGCACCACCACCTTCCTGGAGCCACGATCATCAGTGACGTTCATTTCGTCATAGTTATACACATTTGAGCTTTCCACTTCTCTATATATATTATTAAAAAAATTTAAAATTTCATCACAATCCACTGATGCTCTGGATCTCTTTATGTTTGAAGCCATTCTGACTCTTAAATGGTATAAGCCATATAATAAACCAGTAGTGTTCACTAATAAAAAGTTTGAAACCCATCAATAAATCACAAGTGAGAAGCAGGATATTGAAATTGTTTATCCAACACAGACAAAACATTCCAAGTGGCCCAGAGTTTTGGTCCAGGGCCACCGAACATTCAAATTCAGTGTGACCTTCAAGAGAAGAAAATTAATGAATATTTTAATTACGAAAGACAATCAGGTATCATTTATCTATATAATTTAATGTTGAATTTATTGATGTCTAAAATTTAAATTGTTCATATTTTAAAAAGTATTTCATAAGATTATACTTACTGTTTATGTTTATTTCACGCTCTGAACTTGACTTCGTATCTATCGACCTTCTTACCTATTTGGTTGGTACATAGAAGATAAAATATTCGATTGAGACTTTATTTGTTGATTATTCCTAATTTCATCAACTGTTAATATATTGTCATAGTGTCAAGTATCTAGGTCCAGGTTGAATGATGGGAGGTGTTAAATCTATGGGTGCTAAGGGTGGCGTTGTAATTTTTGGTGGTGGTGTTGATGAAACGGTTGGTGGAGATACAGCCCTTATTGGTAACGATGCAATTATTGGTGGCGTTAATACTGTTGGCGATGTAGCCCTAGCGGGTGGTTCCGTAGTTGGTTCAGCTGGATCACCAAATTCTTGATTCGATGGATCAGAAATATATACTGAAGCTACAAAATCTTCTTCTTTAATGACATTTCTATCACATGGCCTTAGCGCTATATCCATACGAACCGACCTAGGGTATGCTTTTTCAAGCAACTCTGCAACGTTAGCCTGTTTTATGGCACTACCAGGATTTGAGCGTAGCCACGAAAATGCAGCCTTTCAATACTTTGAAGAACGATCTGTTCAACGGTTGTAGGCGATGTGTCGTGTGTACAGGGAAAGATAGCATTTCTATGCTATAATCGCGAGCCATCTGGATAGCTTCTAAATTTTTGGTATGTGTGCTATGACCGTCTAGTAAAAGCAAAATTTGTTTTCGATCACTTTTTCATAATCTTGTGCACTTAATAAATATTGAAGCCATTGAACAAAAAGTTCTGATGTTATCCATCCATTTTTTGGACAACCGAATGCTGTGCTACACTTAAATATTAACATAAGTGATAAAAATTCACCTGCTGCATATGCCTGTTGTAGCCAGACCTCTTTCTCCACTTGTGATTGCACCCTTTTGAACAATAACTTTGGAAGGTTTGTGAATGGTGGACAATGCATTTGTCCAATATTTCTCCGTACCTACTTATCAATAAACACATTAACACGTTTTACTTCTGGCCATCGAGGTTGGTTTTGGAACACGCAAGGACAAAGTAGGATGCTCTCTCATCAACCTGTACCTAATACCACTTATTGCCTGCTATTTTCTTCTCCTTGTTAAAACGATGAGGATGTTGAAATTTTACTGCAAGCTCGAAGGCAAGTTTCCTGAACTCAATGACAGTTAACCCGAAGAAACAGGACTCTAAATTTACCAATTGCTGTGCTAATATCTCTTCCATATCTGGTGACATATCATTAGTTCCACCAAATGTTGTTCTTTTATTTAAACCCTTCAAATATCGTCGCAATTACCACCAAAATCAACTGTTCAGACAGGAGAGCTTTATGCAATATATAGAGCACTGAGTTTCATCAAAACTGAGTCTAAAAGTAATTTTTTGGTAATTACTGATTCCCTGAACTCATTACACTAAACTGAATAGTCATCATCCTATATGTTCAAAACAGAATTAAAGAATAAAACAATTGTATTCCTATAGGTCCCTTCACATGTAGGATTGGTAGTTAACGAAGAAGCCTAGGAGGAGATGGTGCAAAAATGGATAAGAAGATGGGAAGAGGAAAAAGTGAAAGGGGAGTGGACAAGAGTCCTGATTAAAGACCTGAGGAGTTGGTTACAATGTAAGCACAGGAAAATGGATTACTTCCTAAGTCAGGCTCTGTCGGGACACGGGACTTTCAGAACGTACACCAAGAAAATAGGGAAAACGGAGGATGATGAGTGCATATATTGTGGGGAGAGCACACCTTTTTTACATGCATACGATGGGATCTACAAAGGAAAGAGGCGGAGGGAAAAGTGGGATGGAAGCTAAAAAAAGATAATCTGATCAGGACAATGGTGGAAATGGAGAAAAATTGGCAAATAGTATGCAGATATGTGAGAGAAGTGATGGGGAAACAGGAAAGAGAACATCAAGGAATGACACGGTGAGAAAGGAATAGGAGTAGATAATACTTCCGTTTTTGAAGGTATACCTCAAGGAGTGGTTCCAAAAACGAAAAATGTTTATGAGGAGAATGGGGTGGTTTTAGTGCGGTCGGCTCTGGTCGGGGACAATGCGGCTCGCTAGCTTCACTTGTGGGGCTACCGAGTGGGATTGGCACTCGATTGGGGAGAGTCCTAAACTCTCGGGGAAAGGTAGAACAAGTACTCGGCGCCTGTGAGCAGGTTTCCACCCATCTAACAAAAAAGGTAACGAAGAAGCCGATAAATTGGCTAAAGGAGCAGCAAATGATAATAGATTAACTCCACTTTTTAATCCATTACCAATAGACCTGAAAATCGTCTACAAACAAAAAATTCTGAAAAATTAGAGTGATAGCCTAAAGCAGTCTCAGCCTCGAGACATCAAGTCTTTGTTTGGACCATGGCAAAATCCAAAACTAAAAATAAAAGACGAAAAATGCCTTTTTTGCGTTTTTCGAGCTAATTTTGAGGTTGTGTGAAAAAGTCACTAATGAAAAAGTTGTAGATTTTCCCAAGATCTACTACTTTTATATACCACTTTTTTTCTAGGAACTCAACTTTGACCGGAAATCGCAATAATGTCTTTTTCAACCCCCCAAAAAAGTGTTTTTACCGTAAAAAAGGTATAACTCGAAAAATTTCCAATATTTTAATATGAAATTTTTTCTATAGTTTGTGACTATCAAAGCTACCTTCTACCAAATTTTCATCAAAATCGAACAATTTTTTACGAAACTAAAAATAAAAAACGAAAAATGCCTTTTTTGCGTTTTTCGAGCTAATTTTGAGATTGTGTGAAAAAGTCACTAATGAAAAAGTTGTAGATTTTCCCAAGATGTACTACTTTTATATACCACTTTTTTTCTAGGAACTCAACTTTGACCGGAAATCGCAATAATGTCTTTTTCAACCTCCCAAAAAAGTGTTTTTACCGAAAAAAAGTTATACCTCGAAAAATTTCCAATATTTTAATTTGAAATTTTTTCCATAGTTTGTGACTATCAAAGCTACCTTCTACCAAATTTTCATCAAAATCGAACAATTTTTTACGAAATTAAAAATAAAAAACGAAAAATGCCTTTTTTGCGTTTTTCGAGCTAATTTTGAGGTTATGTGAAAAAGTTGCCAATGAAAAAGTTGTAGATTTTTCCCAGATATACAACTTTTATATACAACTATTTTTTTCTAGGAACTCAACTTTGGCCGGAAATCGTAATATTGTCTTTTTCAACACCCCAAAAAAGTGTTTTTACCGAAAAAACGTTATAACTTGAAAAATTTCCAATATTTTGATTTGAAATTTTTTCCATAGTTTGTGACTATCAAAGCTACCTTCTACCAAATTTTCTTCAAAATCGAACAATTTTTTACGAAACTAAAAATAAAAAACAAAAATGCCTTTTTTGCGTTTTTCGAGCTAATTTTGAGATTGTGTGAAAAAGTCACTAATGAAAAAGTTCTAGATTTTCCCAAGATCTACTACTTTTATATACCACTTTTTTTCTAGGAACTCAACTTTGACCGAAAATCGCAATAATGTCTTTTTCAACCCCCCAAAAAAGTGTTTTTACCGAAAAAAAGTTATAACTCGAAAAATTTCCAATATTTTAATTTGAAATTTTTTCCATAGTTTGTGACTATCAAAGCTACCTTCTACCAAATTTTCATCAAAATCGAACAATTTTTTACGAAACTAAAAATAAAAACGAAAAATGCCTTTTTTGCGTTTTTCGAGCTAATTTTGAGGTTGTGTGAAAAAGTCACTAATGAAAAAGCTGTAGATTTTCCCAAGATCTACTACTTTTATATACCACTTTTTTTCTAGGAACTCAACATTGACCGGAAATCGCAATAATGTCTTTTTCAACCTCCCAAAAAAGTGTTTTTACCGAAAAAAAGTTATAACTCGAAAAATTTCCAATATTTTAATTTGAAATTTTTTCCATAGTTTGTGACTATCAAAGCTACCTTCTACCAAATTTTCATCAAAATCGAACAATTTTTTACGAAATTAAAAATAAAAAACGAAAAATGCCTTTTTTGCGTTTTTCGAGCTAATTTTGAGGTTATGTGAAAAAGTTGCCAATGAAAAAGTTGTAGATTTTTCCCAGATCTACAACTTTTATATACAACTATTTTTTTCTAGGAACTCAACTTTGGCCGGAAATCGTAATAATGTCTTTTTCAACACCCCAAAAAAGTGTTTTTACCGAAAAAACGTTATAATTTGAAAAATTTCCAATATTTTGATTTGAAATTTTTTCCATAGTTTGTGACTATCAAAGCTATCTTCTACCAAATTTTCATCAAAATCGAACAATTTTTTACGAAACTAAAAATAAAAAACGAAAAATGCCTTTTTTGCGTTTTTCGAGCTAATTTTGAGGTTGTGTGAAAAAGTCACTAATGAAAAAGTTGTAGATTTTTCCAAGATCTACTACTTTTATATACCACTTTTTTTCTAGGAACTCAACTTTGACCGGAAATCGCAATAATGTCTTTTTCAACCTCCCAAAAAAGTGTTTTTACCGAAAAAAAGTTATAACTCGAAAAATTTCCAATATTTCAATTTGAAATTTTTTCCATGGTTTGTGACTATCAAAGCTACCTTCTACCAAATTTTCTTCAAAATCGAACAATTTTTTACGAAACTAAAAATAAAAAACAAAAATGCCTTTTTTGCGTTTTTCGAGCTAATTTTGAGATTGTGTGAAAAAGTCACTAATTAAAAAGTTGTAGATTTTCCCAAGATCTACTACTTTTATATACCACTTTTTATTCTAGGAACTCAACTTTGGCCGGAAATCGTAATAATGTCTTTTTCAACCCCCCAAAAGTGTTTTTACCGAAAAAACGTTATAACTTGAAAAATTTTCAATATTTTCATTTGAAATTTTCCTCCATAGTTTATGACTATCAAAGCTACCTTCTACCAAATTTTCATCAAAATCGAACAATTTTTTAAGAAACTAAAAATAAAAAACGAAAAATGCAGTTTTTTGCGTTTTTCGAGCTAATTTTGAGGTTATGTGAAAAAGTCACTACTAAAAAAGTTGTAGATTTTCCCAAGATCTATAACTTTTATATACACTTTTTTTTTAGGAACTCAACTATGGCCGGAAATGCAATAATGTCTTTTTCTACCGCCCCAAAAAAGTGTTTTTTACCGGAAAAACGTCAAACGACATTGCTACATAATAAAGATAGGAAAGTAGAAAACTATTAAGAAAGGAGAGTTAGTTATACATTTAAGCGAAATGACTTACCACTCAGATGAAAGCACTTCTTAGAGATAAGATACGATAAGCTAGAAAGGCTTCAATAGCACATGTTCACAGGAAAAAAGAATGAAACCCTTTTGCCACTTGTTTAAATACACGAAATCATGTGAAAGATAACACACTTACGTCTCATGATCATGTCACGCTCATACGCTTTGACTAGGAAAGGAATTTACATTTCAGTAGTGAATTCTTGATTCATATTTAATTTATAATTGGTAGAAGAAGAGACACGAGGTCGAAGTGGGAATCTCAAAATAGAAGTGACTATTTTCACTACAGACGGACCTCGATCGGCCCGCATAGAAACGTTGATTTCAACGGATCAACTTTCACCAATTCATATAATAGGCGACCGGCGAGTTGCATCCCAAAAAGCAAAATTTTACCTGAACGCAGAAAGGCAACCGTCGAATTGCATCCGTGATCCAAAAAGGTCTGTTCATTAATAATCGCCTATCATGGTCAAATTTTACAACAATTTCGCCTATACCTATCCTAACCTAACCTACATAATTGAATAATGTTTAAATTAAATTAATATAGTATTCACTTTATTGTTATAAAACTGTATTAGACGCAGTTTCGGAACTAAAATTTAGTATCAATTACGATATCAGAATAAACATGACAACAATGCCCGCTTTTATTTAATTATCTGCTAGTTTTAGACACAATATTAAATTTGTTGACGGGATGCAACTCAGCGGTTGGACGGATGCAACTCAGCGGTCAAAAGTTTGGCCTGCTCAAGTGGGATGCAACTCACCGGTCCCGATATAATATATAACCAAGGAAATAATCTCACTTTAGGGGTTGGATGGCGTGTGACAGTTGACAGTTTTCTCATGCGTGTCGTTTGATAATGATCTGATCGTTTGATGTTAAGATTCTTCCTCTTAATCTTCTTAATTTAACGGCCTTTAGCTGCTCGTTCAATGCTGCATCATCAAATTGATCGCATTTTTACTCCATGTCAGCTTTCAAAATATTATCGATAGTACCGAAAACTAACGATTTTTTCAATAGTCAAAAATAGTTATCGATAGACTGTTTTAATTTCTATCACCATGTGCAACAAAATATAAAACCTAACCTATAACATTGAAAATTGGCAATGAGCTCGCCCCGTCGACGATATTAATGACGACTACATCAAAAACATCGAATTCGACAAACCCGATAACAAAACTATAATTTACATTTTGGTAAACGAGAGCTAATAATAAACGGTTACCAAACCATAAAATGTTCTTCAATGAAATATAATGACTCGGACTAACGGTGTTTACCGAACTTGCTGTTCTCGAAATGATAACATAAATTTCATTTAACTACATCAGCCATATTAAATGAATCTAACTCAAATAAAGCAATTTATTATTAAATACGAAAGGACCGCATTATTGGTCGACTCGCCGAGGATCCCCTCGTTGCCAATTGGCTTCGGAGTAAACCTCTGAAAACGACAGGCGTTAACGAGAAGGTTTGGCCGAAAATGCCATTGTTCTGTGTCGGCCAATAGTCGCTCGACTAGGCGTTCACCTTCAGTCTAAACCCACAAAACGTCGGAGCGATCAGTGCAAACAGTTGTTTAGTTGATATCAGAGCAGTTAAGAGTTGCTTGTGTTTGTTCAGTGTGGGTTCTTAAGTGATAATTCAACATGCCTAGGCCGTCTAGGGATTCCTATGGCGACCAAAAACCTCCTTATTCGTATATATCTTTAACGGCTATGGCTATTTGGAATTCGCCGGAAAAGATGCTTCCTTTATCGGAAATATATAAATTTATCACCGACAGATTTCCGTATTACAGAAAAAATACCCAACGGTGGCAGAATTCCTTGAGGCACAACTTATCGTTCAACGATTGTTTTATAAAAATTCCCCGTCAACCGGATAGGCCTGGAAAAGGTGCGTATTGGGCTTTACATCCTGCAGCTTTTGATATGTTCGTGAACGGTAGTCTGCTTAGGCGTAGAAAACGCTTCAAACTATTAAAAAGTGACAAAGAAATACTGGAAAATGAACTAGCAGCACTAACGAATATAAATAGGATATTCTTTTCGCCTCCGAATCCTTCAGTGGATGTGAATCCTGCAGCACATCCGACGGTAGTGGCGCCGCAACCTTCCTCGCCGAATATAACAAAATCTCCCGAAACCTGCATAAGACCTAAAAGATCTTTTACTATAGAAAGTTTAATATCTCCTGATAAACCTACTCCAGTTGTTCCTAGTGCTACGCATATGGTGCCCCACGTTCATCCTTGGATGCTGTCTTCTTATGACTTTTCCTTTACTAATCCCATCGCTCTAATGCCTCCCGCTGCTCATTACGAAGCTTATGGACTCGCTTCGGCCGAAGAATTGTTTAGAGTTTCGCAGTTATAAAAATTTTTCGAGTGATTTTGTATATAGAAGAATATATTTTGGAGGAAGTTTGGAAGGAAGCCGTAACTCTTTGGGAGTTCTAAGACTGAGTTACTGTTTTAAAAGTACGTACTTTATTTGTTGTGATTTTTTTATTACTTAAGTATTTATTCTGTTGGTATTATAGATAATATGAAATTAATTGTTTTTGTTTGAATATATTGTGTTCTAAATGAATACAAAGGGAATAATTGTCTAGGAACAAATATTTCTATTGCATGTATAAAATGAGGATGTGATGCTTTTTAAAATACGTTATTTATAGATGGAAAAGTGATAATTTTCTTTGTAAATTTTTTTTAAAAAACAGTTTTTTTGAAGCATATAACCAAAACTCCAAAATAGTCCAGTAAATAAAGCGATTATACCTGCCGGTCCATGAATTTTCCGTGAACGGTTGGGTTTGACTGGTAATTGAACATCCAGTAATTTCACGCCAATATCTCCTAAAATATGGCATTTAGAGAATTTTTATATAGGGAAAAAATTAAGAACAGGTCATTATCTACAAAAATGGTTCTTATGATTTTGGCCGAAAACTCGACAGTTTTCGAGATAATGACCCTCAAGCCTTAGATCCTTATGCCGAACGCACTTACTCATGACCGGGCGAACAAATTATTTAATATCTCGGGTAAAAATGCATATTTTTTTACGATTAAAAATTCAAATGAAAGGGGAAATCCACAGCTATCATATCCAATGATTCAAGGCCCATTTTTATATTTCTACCATATTTATAAAATGGATCAAAAATTTTGTAATAACTTTTTTTTCGAGTGTCATATTTTTCTCAATAATAGACATTTACTCTCGATTTTTTGTTATTTACGGGTCCTTTAAAGGTTTTTATTGATCTCAGAAATTTTTATTGGCCTACTTTCTTGACCCTTGATTTTTCAGTTGGTGTTTTCATTTCCAAACTTTTGCTGTTTTTCGAGGTTTTGCGAACAATTAATGTCTAAAAGTTTGTACATTATCGGATTGTCTTACAAGATCCGTCATTTCAAAACTGGGAATTCCTCCTTTTTGGTTGTGCCATCGTTTTTTAGGGGTTTTTCAGAAATCCATAAAACCTCAAAACTATGGATTTTTCAACATAGGTTTTTGCGAAAAATATCAATGTAGCGAAAAAAATCATTAGGACCATTTTTGTAGATAATAAACTACTATTCATTTTTCCCCTTTATAAAAATTCTCTAAATGCCGTATTTTAGGAGATATTGGCGGAAAACCAATTTTTGGAACTTTGGGGCTGGGAATACCCCCTGAGTACCCTTCACGGAAAATTCACGGACCGGCAGGATTTTTGTACACTTTGCCTAATTTTCATCCTTCATTTACTGGACTAAGGAGCACATAAATAGATACCATATTTGCAAACTTTTGCGGATCAGTTTAGTTTTTTTGAAAGTTTTGAGCTAAGCTCAGCTACAGATTTTTGAATAAATGTTTAAAACATTAAAATTTGATAAATATCATCATTTATAGTCCGGTCAAATTAGTCCAAAATATGAGAGTGAAGGTACATAAATTTACAAGCTGATATTTCTATTTTAATTTCGTAAGATTATCTACTTGCTATTTGCACAGTCTATTTATAATCCTATGATAATAAATAAAACAAAATTCGATCTTATTGACAAATTTTTGTCGAATGAGGAATGAGGAAATCGCAATAATGTCTTTTTCCACTACCACTTTTACCGAAAAAACGTCATAACTCGAATAATTTTCAATATTTTAATTTGATTTTTTTGCAGTTTTTTGCGTTTTTCGAGCTAATTTTGAGGTTGTGTGAAAAAGTCACAATGGAAAAAGTTGTAGATTTTTCCAAGATCTATAACTTTTACTTTCAACTTTTTTTTCTAGGAACTCAACTTTGACCGGAAATCGCAGTAATTTCTTTTTCCACCCCCCAAAAAAGTGTTTTTTACCGAAAAAACGTCAAAATTCGAAAAAATTTCAATATTTTCATTCGAAAATGTTTTTTTCATGGTTTGCGACTATGAAAACTACCTTCAACCAAATTTTCATCAAAATCGAATATTTTTCAACGAAACTAAAAATAAAAAACGAAAAATGCAGTTTTTTGCGTTTTTCGAGCTAATTTTGAAGTTATGTGAAAAATTCACTGATGAAAAAGTTGTGGATATTTCCAAGATCTACAACTTTTATGTTCAATTTTTTTTTTCTAGGAACTCACCTTTGACCAGAAATGGCAATAATTTCTTTTTCCACCACCCAAAAAAGTGTTTTTTACCGAAAAAACGTTATAATTCGAAAAACTTCCAATATTTTGATTTGAAATTTTTTTTCATGGTTTGTGATTATGAAAACTACTTTCTACCAAATTTTCATCAAAATCGAACATTTTTCAACGAAACTAAAAATAAAAAACGAAAAATGCAGTTTTTTGCGTTTTTCGAGCTAATTTAGAGGTTATTTGAAAAAGTTACTATGGAAAAAGTTGTAGATTTTTCCAGGATCTATAACTTTTACGTTCAACTTTTTTTTCTAGGAATTCAACTTTGACCGGGAATCGCAATAATTTCTTTTTCCACCCCCCCAAAAAAGTGTTTTTTACCGAAAAAACGTCAAAATTCGAAAAATTCCCAATATTTTCATTCGAAAATTTTTTTCATGGTTTGTGACTATGAAAACTGCCTTCTACCAAATTTTCATCAAAATCGAAAAATTTTTGACGAAACTAAAAATAAAAAACGAAAAATGCAGTTTTTTGCGTTATACGAGCTAATTTTGAGGTTATCTGAAAAAGTGACTAGTGAAAAAGTTGTAGATGTTTCCAAGATCTACAACTTTTATGTTCAACTTTTTTTTCTAGGAACTCAACTTTGACCAGAATTGGCAATAATTTCTATTTCCACTCCCCAAAAAAGTGTTTTTACCGAAAAAACGTTATAATTCGAAAAATTTCCAATATTTTGATTTGAAATTTTTTTCCATAGTTTATGACAATCAAAGCTACCTTCTACCAAATTTTCACCGAAACTAAAAATAAAAAACGAAAAATGCAGTTTTTTGCGTTTTTCGAGCTAATTTTGAGGTTATGTGAAAAAGATTTAATTACAATTACATTAAAAAAGAAATGATCAATTACTTTTTTAATTACTTTGCGGATAAATCAACAAATTATGACAGAATGGGGGAGCCTGGAAATTTCTTGTTTTTGTACCACGTGCATCTCTGAAACACTTAAAGTAATTGTAATTAAAAAATGTAATTGTACTTGGAAATAGTAATAGTAATTGGAAAAGTAATTGTACTTATGAGAAGTAATTGTATTTAGATAAATTGAATAATATAATTACAAAGTACAATTCCTCCACAGATTTTGCTGCAATTACAATTCCAAATTACTTTAAGAAAAAAAAGTACTTAAGTACAATTACAAATTACATGAAAAAAAAGTAATTGTAATTATTAATTACTTTTTAACTAGGAATTACCCAGCACTAGCTGCAGCTAATAAAAGACAACGCGAAGAGCAAGAAGCCAGTACATCCTCCTCGTACTAGATCACGTGTCAGTAAATCAGCTTTTTGTTTTAAAAAACTATTCTTATTTTGTGGCCAGAAATTGAAGAAGAGAATCTTCAGATTTTCGCCGTTGAATTAGCCAATTGAAGATTCAATTCTGGAAGTAGCTCGGACTCGTGACGATGCTACAGCAAAAGCTGTTCTTGCTCGAGTCGAATTTGAATATGATTTAGTTGCTGCTGAAGCTAAGTATCATCATGATTGCTTTGTTTCTTTCTTGAAACCTTTCACTGGAGCTAAAGTCGGTCGTCCTAAAGACGAAGCTACGAATCTGGCAAAGGAGAAAATATGTAGGTACTTACATTGAACTGTCAGTTCACTTTAGACGAATTAAAAAATGTTTGCAAAACTACGACTTTAGATTACATAGCGATTAAGCTACGACTAAAACTGAAGTATGGTGATGAACTTATTATCACTGAGAAATCGGGAGCATCAACGTTCATATGCTTAGTAGATAATCATCATGATATTTTGAATCAAGCCTGGTACGAAAAAAAGAAAATGAAAAAAAAAAGAAGAGTCGTAGACGCAGCTGCAGCTATCATTCAAACCGCAGTGTTTGATAATTCTAACTACCCTTCACCAAGTCTTACTCGTATTACTTACTGCTCGAACTCCAAATGAAAAAACTATTTTCTTCTCAAAGCCAGGAGCTCCTAAAAAAACTACCTGCTTAGATAAGCATCGATATGCATGTTTCGTTAAAAATACTAAAAATAAAAAAACAGGTACAATTAGCTTGTCTTCCTCCAACCTCAGTTGCTGCTCATCAACATCTTCTTCGGGTATATCACCAAGTTCAAGTGTGGCTTGGTTATCAGCTAGACCCAACGGATTGGGGTTGGAAGTTGGTCAACAATACAATAGAACCAGTTCAAACTTTACTCCCATCTGCGCCGGAAAAACTGCTGAACACAATTTTTTGCAACTGCAAAAAGGGATGCAGTGCTAATAAATTAACATCGCTTTTATCTTTTTTCCAATCTTTGCCAGTTTTCATTATTTTGCGATAGTTTCAAATTAAACAGGATCAGAACTAACTTATGGAGTAGGCATACTGGGGAAACCCCGTTAAAAAAACGCGCTGTACACTACCTCATAGGTTGCGTCATATTATGACGATTACAACTTTTTGAATCGTGATATCTCAGAAATGGTAGCTGGTAGGGAAAAAAGTATTGATACATTTTTTATAGATAATTTTATGATCTACAATTTTTGTCTGAGGTAATTTTATGATAAAACTCACCGTTTTGCTGAAGATCGCGAAAAACTCAATTTTTTTACCTTTGACCTCGAGTCAAATTTTTTCAATACACGGGAATGATGGGATAGTTAAAAATTTCATTTCTAATTAAATTTTGAACATTTTTACTGATTATCAGCTTGTTGTAAATTTATGTACCTTCACTCTCACTTTCTGGTCTAATTTGACCAGACTATGAATGATATTTATCAAATTTTAATTTTTTAAACTTTTTCCACAAAATTGCAGGGACATTTATTCAAAAATATGTAGCTTAGCTTAGCTCAATACTTTCAAAAAAACTAAATTGGTCCGCAAAAGTTAGTTAAGTTTGCAAATATGGTATCTATTTATGTGCTTCTGGTGTTTTGGTTTTGATTTTATTTATAATTATATTTTGAACATTTTTACTGATTCTCAGCTCAACTGACGGGTTGCTTTAAAAATTGCAGATGATGCCAATTTTAATTACAAATGGATGAAGGGATAATAATAATTTTACAGTCTGTTTGAAATAGACAGAGAGTAATAAAACCCAATTTAACATGCGAAACTCTTACCAGGTGGACAACTAAACATTATAATTCAAATCTTTATTCTTTTATTTGTGTACCCAACCCTGTACAACGCCGGAATACAATAAAAATGCGATCTTCGGGTCGCTTGTAATTGGAGGCATAGCCGTACCTTTAGATAGGGCTGTCAGTAGGTATGATATTAAATGAAAAACATGATTGCTATATAATAATAATACGTTCAATACAGAGTCAATTATAATAATATTTATAATAATCAATTATTTTTATATTATGATTTACTAGAACTATAAAACTTACTTACAACTCGGTGTTATTATTAGTACCTATTCGAACACGAAATATTAGTTATCGGAAAATGAAAAATCTGATGAATTTTCATCTGGTCCGAACTTCATAACTATTGGCTCTATTGTTTGTTCCATTAATTTGTCTTATTTCCACATTTCCTGCTCTTCTTTGATTGCATGTTCTATGCATTCTCTCTGCATTAATTAGGCAAATTAAAGACATAAAAGGACAGAAAGAAACAGCAAAGAGCAGATAAAAGATAGTCAAAGACAGAGAGCAGGCAGGTAGAAGACAAAAATGGGACAGACAAAAGATAGTCAAAATATAGAGAGAATACAGGCAGACAAATTACAGAAAAAAGGACAGAAGGAAACAGCAAAGAGCAGTCGGGGGATAGACGAAAGACTGACAAAAGTCAGGCAGAAGACAGACAGACTAAAGAAGATAAATATACACATAAGATAAATAAAAGACAGACAAAAGTCAACAAAGTACAGACTAAATGATAACAAAAGTCAAATAAAAGGCAAACAAAGGACAGAAAAAAGACAGACGGAAGACAAGCGGAAGATAGACAAAAAAACAGACAGAAGACATACAAAACAAAGGCTGAAGACAAACAAAAGACAGAGAGAAGACACACAGACAAAAGACAACAAAGGTGTGAAAAATGCAAACAAAAGGCAAATTAAAGACATAAAAGGACAGAAAGAAACAGCAGAGAGCAGATAAAAGATAGTCAAAGACAGAGAGAAGGCAGGTAGAAGGCAGATAAAGACAGAAATGTGACAGCAAAGAGCAGACAAAATATAGTTAATGGATAGACAAAAGACTGACAAAAGTCAAGCAGAAGATAGATAGATGGCAGACAGACTAAAGGAGATAAAAGATAAATAAAAGGTAGACAAAAGTCAACAAAGGACAGACAAAATGCTAACAAAGTCAAATCAAAGGCAGACAAAGGACAGAAAAAAGACAGACGAAAGACAAACAGTAGATAGACAAAAAAAAGAGACAGAAGGCAGACAAAGCAAAGGCTGAAGACAGACAAAAGATAGACAGAAGTCAGACCAAAGACAGAGAGAAGACTCACAGACAAAAGACAACAAAGGACTGAAAAATGCAAACAAAAGGCAAATTAAAGACATAAAAGGACAGAAAGAAACAGCAAAGAGCAGATAAAAGATAGTCAAAGACAGAGAGAAGGCAGGTAGTAGGCAGGTAGAAGGCAGGTAGAAGGCAGGTAGAAGGCAGGTAGAAGGCAGGTAGAAGGCAGGTAGAAGGCAGATAAAGACAGAAATGTGACAGGCAAAAGATAGTTAAAAGATGAACAAAAGACAGCCAAAGACATGTAGAAAACACACAGTCAAAAGACAACAAAGGACAGACAACATGCAAACAAAAGGCAAATTAAAGACAAAAAAGGACAGAAAGAAACAGCAAAGAGCAGACAAAATATAGTCAAGGGATAGACAAAAGACTGACAAAAGTCAAGCAGAAGATAGAGAGATTGCAGACAGACTAAAGAAGATAAAAGATAAATGAAAGACAGACAAAAGTCAACAAAGGACAGACAAAATGCTAACAAAGTCAAATCAAAGGCAGACAAAGGACAGAAAAAAGACAGACGAAAGACAAACAGTAGATAGACAAAAAAACAGACAGAAGGCAGACAAAGCAAAGGCTGAAGACAAACAAAAGATAGACAGAAGTCAGACCAAAGACAGAGAGAAGACTCACAGACAAAAGACAACAAAGGACTGAAAAATGCAAACGAAAGGCAAATTAAAGACATAAAAGGACAGAAACAAACAGCAAAGAGCAGATAAAAGATAGTCAAAGACAGAGAGAGGGCAGGTAGAAGGCAGATAAAGACAGAAATGTGACAGACAAAAGATAGTCAAAAGATAAACCAAAGACAGCGAAAGACATATAGAAGACACACAGTCAAAAGACAACAAAGGACAGACAAAATGCAAACAAAAGGCAAATTAAAGAAAAAAAAGGACAGAAAGAAACAGCAAAGAGCAGACAAAATATAGTCAAGGGATAGACAAAAGACTGACAAAAGTCAAGCAGAAGATAGAGAGAATGCAGACAGAGTAAAGAAGATAAAAGATAAATAAAAGGCAGACAAAAGTCAACAAAGGACATACAAAATGCTAACAAAGTCAAATCAAAGGCAGACAATGGACAGAAAAAAGACAGACGAAAGACAAACAATAGATAGACAAAAAAACAGACAGAAGGCAGACAAAACAAAGGCTGAAGACAAACAAAAGATAGACAGAAGTCAGACCAAAGACAGAGAGAAGACACATAGACAAAATACAACAAAGGACTGAAAAATGCAAACAAAAGGCAAATTAAAGACATAAAACTTAGATGAATTATAAAAAGTATAAAATACAACGTGTGCATTAACTTGACATTCCAATTAAAATCACTTCTTCTTCTCTTTTTCTTTACGGCCTGCGTCCTTAAGCGATTTAGCCATACGCCTCGTCTCGCCTCAGCACTTTTGCTTACTGGCGCGTTTGGTTAGAACAGCCACATGTTTATACGTATTGCGCCATCTACTTCAAATTTTAGGTAGTTAGCGAGTTATGAGGAATTGGCCATATTGCCAACTTGGCCTTATTGGCTGCATATACCTTACATAAAATGTGTCAGAAAGAAGATTTTGTGAAAAAACTGTTTTTAGTCGCCATTTTTCCGCGAGCGGAAAAATAAGTAATGGCAAAGTAGACAGTCGGAAAAAGCACGTTGGAATCTATGAAATTACCATAATTATCAAAACTCTTACCTATTTTTTCGCACCAAATGACTTTTTTTAGGAAAATTATTTACACTTTTCTTTAAATTAAGTATTTTAAAGTGCATCACGTCTTATTGATATTATTTCTATAAAATAGAGACATAGTTTTCTTTCATATTCATTGTAAACAGCTTATTATTATTATTATTATTGTACATAAGAAGGTACAGTTCCTGGATGCGATATTATGTAAATATACTATATAAATAAATAAATGTGATAATATTTATTAAGTTATGAATGTTCTCATGAAATTAAAATCCAAAGTAAAAATGTGTTAAAAT
Organism: Lochmaea crataegi; assembly: GCA_947563755.1. Taxonomy (NCBI): domain Eukaryota; kingdom Metazoa; phylum Arthropoda; class Insecta; order Coleoptera; family Chrysomelidae; genus Lochmaea; species Lochmaea crataegi. Next base: position 4,114,860 of record OX387427.1, on the reverse strand, counting down.
TAGTTTAGACTTTATAAAATTATTGATCAACTACTGATATTTAATCTGATTGATCAAAAGATAAGAAGATGGAAAGGGTAACCATGAAAGAGACACTTCTATCACATTCACATTTAAACCCAATACAATCAAGATTGTACTGAGTGTCCCAATAAGAATCTTAAATTTTTTTTATTCACTTACGCCCTCTTGCGATAAACATGCAAACTTAAAAATAATTTCCAGGCTTTTCTCGAGGACAGTTAAACGGTTTCTCATATATGGCCGAGAGCCATTTTTATTGGGACACCATGTACATATATAGGGTGTGATAAAAGTACAGTATTATTAACATTAAAAATATGTAGTATTCAATTAAATTGTCGATGATATTCCAATCATTTTATAACCCTTCAGGCAAATATTTTGAATGCTGAGGTCGAAGTATTGGTGAAAGGGGATATAATTTGATCTTGAAAAGTATTCAGCACAACAAAATTTCACGATAAACTAATTTTGCAATAGAAAAATACTGTTTATAATTCTTTGAATTACCATAAATATCAAATTCCGAGTTGTGGAATATTTTATTGAAGTGGGACATTTTTATTTTGGATTTTGTAACAAAATTAAATATAGAAAACATTTACCTAGATATTTAATTAAAACTTCGTTCCATACAGCTCAGATTAGTGTTTTTGTCTATAGCAGAAGTTAGTATTATTCTTTATTGTAATTATGTACATTATTGTAATTTATACAGGGTGATATTTCGAATTCACCCAAAAAAAAATAATGGGTGTTTTGAAACAGATTTTCATTTTATTTTGATAATCAGATACAATCATCTGTCATTTTTGACGATGATGTAAACTTCATTTTGGAAACTCGATTAATTTGTATTGTATCTAGGAGTCAAAAAATTGAAAAAAAATTAAAAACGAGACATTAAATAGTCAATTCCAAAGCCTGATTAATTTAATTCAAGAAAATATTATTTTATCTATTTAAGTTATTAAAAATAACAGTGATAGGTATATAACTGTATATAAAGTTTGATATATAATTGTGTTTTACGACGAATTTTAGTTTGAAATTTAATAAATATCACCCTGTACATTGTCCGCTATTACATGTCTGTATAAATTATTTACTGAATGCATTGGTAGTAATATAAAACGTACTAAATAAAGTTATTAATAATTATAAAAAGGTTTATTAATTAAAAGTCCATTTCACACAATTTTATATTACAGGTCGGTACTAAGGAGTTTGTATAGAAACTTACAAACTATGATGATGCAGCAACTACAAAATTTACCATGCCATGTTTTACGAACCTTTTGGCTTTTTATTCACGTCATTGCGCGCTTTTGAAGCAAATACAAACGCAGTTGTCACGCCAAAAATTCTCCTGGATTGGTTTGGACAGCTTGCAGACCTGATCCCAATCCTATTGAGCATCTCTGGGACCAAATTTCAGTACAAGAAAAATTCGATGTTACCTCCAAGTACAGCTCTTGCAAGACATATAAATGCTCTGTACAGAGGCGTATCATTAGTTGTCCTCCAATGACAGGCAAGGGGCTTATCGTAATCCAATAGTAATTTAGTTGGAAGAGTCTATAGGTAATTGACAAAGTATCAAAAGGAAATAAGCTTATATATAATGTAGTACAAAAACACATTTTTTGAAAATTTAAAGACTCACTGTTTGGTAACTTTTTTAAATATTTCAAGTACGTTCCTGATGGTTTAATTAAAACTAGTGTGTACTCAGGAGAGCAATGAAGAGATAATACAAATTAATAACACTAATTGTTACTTTCCTGTAAATGAAAACAAGTTTATATTGTTTTGTTTTTCTATCCAAGAATGGATATACAGGACTTTCCATGACGACCGACCATTCTAAAAATTTACAAGAAACGAAATCTTCAATAGATACCGCAGCAATTATTGGGCTCCAACAAATCTCCATGTAATGCGAGAAATAAATTTTAATTTAATGTTATGGGCGCCATTGATAAATTATTCAGTTAATTGTCTGGAGAAAGATTCGCTAATATGTTAACAAAATAGAGATTCATCAAGTCTGCATTAAAAAGGCATTTGCAATCGAAACATACTAAAATCTATGAACAAACTTTTGGGAAATTAGAACATTCGACTTCCTCTGCAAGCACCAATACTAATAAGGAAAGTAGGATTTTAAAATGGCTAAGTGGTAGTGGCAGTACTACAAATGAAAGGGTTAGTTATTTTCTATTATCTTCAAAAGCAGGTATGGAAAATATTGAATATATTAAGATTGTAAAGACTGCGCTGCTGCTTATATGCCACTGTGTAGCGGAATTTATAACCAAACAATGCAAATCCCTCAATAATCAGCCTTTAGCCAGGTTATCGTTGAAAACATAACACTTCCGATGGTGATAATTGGTATAAATATGCTCGTGGATAAGCTATATAGAATAAAGGGCTACTGAACTCGAAAATAATCCAAGTAGAAATGAGACTGATGAAATAGTTATAGAAAAACACACATAATTTTTTCTACAGTCCCCTTTTAATAATTATTATTTTTATTATATTATATTATCTTAGGTTATAATAGGAGTGCTAGAATATAATCGTCATTTTCGCTATTCATCATGATTAACCTTAAAAAGATCTACTGACTAGGGATGTTAAAAAATAATCGATTTTTATATAAATCGATTATTATTTTCTTATAATCGATTTTTATAGTAATATTTATCGATCTTTAGTGAATCAATTTTGTAAATTACGTGTTTAAATCGATTTTCAGAAACGACTCGTATTATTTATTGACTATTTTTCAAAATTTTTACAACTTTTGACTATTATTGACCATTTCTCAAAATTTTGACAAATATTGACCATTTTACAAAATTTTAATAATTATTGACCATTTTGACTGTTTTTCAAAATTAGTGACCATTTTTCCAAATTTTTGATAATTTTTGACCATTTTTCACAATTATTTACAATTTTTAACCATTTTTGACAGTTTTTGACAATAATTGTCAATTTTTAACAATAATTGATAATTTTTAATCATTTTTGATAGTTTTTGACCATTTTTGACAATTTTTGACAATTTTTGACAATTTTTGACAATTTTTCAGAATTTTAGATCATTTTTCAAAATTAATGACTATTTTTTATCATTATTGACAATTGTTGACAATTATGGACCATTTTTCCAAATTTTTGAGCATTTTTGACAAATATTGAACATTTTTGACCATATTTCAAAATTTTTGACAATTTTTCAAAAACATTAACAATTTTTGACAATTATCAACTATTTTTCAAAGTTTTGACAATTTTTAACAATAATTGTCCATTTTTGACAGTTTTTGACAATTATCGACCATTTTTCAAAATTTTGACAATTACTGACCAATTTTGACAATAATTGTCCATTTTTGAAAGTTTTTAAAAATAATTGACAATTTTTAATCATTTTTGATAGTTTTTGACCATTATTGACAAGTTTTCAAAATTGTTGACAATAATCGTCAATTTTTAACAGTTTTTAACAATAATTGATAATTTTTAATCATTTTTGATAGTTTTTGACAATTTTTGACAATTTTTCAAAATTAATGACCATTTTTGATCATTATTGACAATTGTTGACAATTATGGACCATTTTTCCAAATTTTTGAGCATTTTTGACAATTATTGAACATTTTTGACCATATTTCAAAATTTTTGACATATTTCCAAAAACTTTAACAATTTTTGACAATTATCAACTATTTTTCAAAATTTTGATAATTTTTAACAATAATTGTCCATTTTTGACAATTTTTGATAGTTTTTAACAATTATTGGTCATTTTTGACAATTTTTCAAAATTATTGACCATTTTTGACAATTTTTCAAAATTTTAGACCATTTTTCAAAATTATTGACCATTTTTGATAATTATTGACAATTGTTGACAATTACGGACCATTTTTCCAAATTATTGACCATTTTTGACCATATTTCAAAATTTTTGACAATTTTTCCAAAACTTTAACAATTTTTGACAATTATCGACAATTTTTAACAATAATTGTCCATTTTTGACAGTTTTTGACAATTTTCGATAGTTTTTGACAATTATTGGCCGTTTTTGACAGTTTTTGACAATTTTTGACCATTTTTTACAATTATTGGTAATTTTTGACCATTTCTCAAAATTATTGACCATTTTTGATAGTTTTTGACAATTATCGACCATTTTTGATAGTTTTTGACAATTATCGAACATTTTTCGAAATTTTAACAATTTTTGAGAATCATTGACTAACTTTGACAATAATTGTCCATTTTTGACAGTTTTTGACCATTTTTAACAATTTTTGAAAGTTTTTGACAATTATTGGCCATTTTTGACAATTTTTCAAAATTATTGACCATTTTTGATAGTTTTTGACAATTATCGACCATTTTTCAAAATTTTAACAATTTTTGACAATTATTAACCAATTTTGACAGTAATTGTCCATTTTTGACAGTTTTAAAAAATAATTGACACCATTTTTGATAATTTTTGACCATTTTTGACAAGTTTTCAAAATTGTTCACAATAATTGCCAATTTTTAACAGTTTTTAACAATAATTGATAATTTTTAATCATTTTTGATAGTTTTTGTCCATTTTTGATAATATTTCAAAATTTTAGACCATTTTTCAAAATTATTGACAATTATTGACAATTACGGACCATTTTTCCAAATTTTTAAACCATTTTTCAAAATTATTGACAATTGTTGACAATTACGGACCATTTTTCCAAATTTTTGACCATTTTTGACCATATTTCAAAAATTTTGACATTTTTTCAAAAACTTTAACAATTGTTGACAATTACGGATCATTTTTCCAAATTTTTGAACCATTTTGCAAAATGATTGACAATTGTTAACAATTACGGACCATTTTTCCAAATTTTTGACCATATTTGACAATTTTTGACCATTTTTGATAGTTTTTTACAATTATTGGTAATTTTTGACCATTTTTCAAAATTATTGACCATTTTTGAGAATTATTGACCAACGTTGACAATAATTGTGATTTTTGGCAGTTTTTGACCATTTTTGAAAATTTCTGACCATTTTTCAAATTTTTTTAAAAATTTTTGACAATTGACCATTTTTCAAATTTTTTTGACAATTATCGACCATTTTTGACAATTATTGACAATTTTTGACCATTTTTCAAAATTTTTGGCAATTATTGACCATTTTTCAAAATTTTAACAATTATTGACCATTTTTGACAGTTTTAGACAAAAATTGTCCATTTTTAACAGTTTTTGACAATTATTGACCATTTTGGACCATATTTCAAAATTTTTGACAATTTTCATATAATTTTGTTTAATTTTTAATCTGATAAATTGTTAATTATTCACCAATTGAGGTAATTCGGAGGGCGTGGTTCGATTAAATAAGCGAGCGAAAAAGATTCCTTTTTTGCGCTAGAGCGTAAAGTAACAATCCTCGGCATTTGTCGACTTTACGATTTCATTTGAATATAGTAATTAGTCATTTTACGCGCGACTGTAGAAATAATTTATTTACAGTATTCAAGCGGCTAAAGATAAAATCATCAAACATTACCAATGAACCATCTAGATGTACTATGTTTTACTAATCTTAGATCCCCCGCATAAAGTGGAAACATTCTCCAATACATGTTGGGGAAAAGACTTGGAGAATGGAGAATGGAGGAAGAGGCACGAAAACATTCTTCCAAACTTGTCCAAAATGGCCAAAGATTTTTTATCAACGCCAGCATCTTCAGCTCCTGTTGAAAGACAGTTCTCCAGAGCTGCTCTGACTGTTACAAAAACATCCCATAGATTAGGCGACAAATCCATAAGATGCCTCATGTGCCTTAAAGTGGCTGCACTTTTGGAGGAGGCTTATATTTTTTTCCCTGCAACAAGGCATGCACTCCTCATTTTAATTGCTTTCCCATCCACTACAGCTACTGCTGAACGATCTTTCTGTATCCTTCGAAGGATAAAGACCTGGCTGAGAAGTACAATGGGAGAGGACAGATTGACTGGTTTGAGTTTGATGAGCGTCCATCGTAAATTCTGGACTGGATTGAAACGAGAGTTTTGAAAAAGTTTTCTACAAATCAAAAACAAATGATAATAGTATAAGACATCTAACTAGAATTCAAGCAAATAATTGTAATAACTTAGTTCATCCACCTTTTCCGTGATAAAATGAACGACCATGGTTTGCCCCCCCTAGTTTTGATCCTGGGTACGCCCTTGATCTCGTAACTTTTACGATTTCCAAAATTGCAGTGTTGGTACCATCTAAATCGATCATCCTGTATTCAAGAACAATGTTAGGTTACTAGATAGTTATAGAAAACAATTAAATATCCGCTGGGGTATTAAAAACACCATAATATTATCTATCTATCTAATGGGATTTTTTAGCAGTCGCCGTTGTCAGTGAAGCATTAATAATTATGCAAATGGGATGGTTAAGCAAAGGGCTTGTTGTGATGCTTGTCTTTAAAATGCGATTTGTTCTGGCTCATAAACAAACATATGTGATAAGCCGCCGCAGAAGTGGACTAGTCTGGACGAGTTTATGGTTTATGGTGAAATTGGTTAGAGCTTTAATGGGCAAATCGATAAAAAATGTGTTGAAATTTTTGCCAGGAATTTAATTTTTTTTTATTCATGAGTTAAAAATACATTCCGTACTGACTAAAAGGAAATATGGGGTACTAAAATCAAGAATATATATCGTCTACAATGAAGAATAATACGAGGAGATTTTTCTCGAACGAAAAATAACTTTGCACTGTAAAGTTTCAACCGAAATTGTGAATCGAAAATTTAAAATACTTATCATCAAGTTAAGAGGTGAGCAGATTCACGAAAATATGCTTAATCTTTGCCCATGACGATCAATGTTATCTTTATGCGACTTTGGAAAATTAGATTGCAATTTTCATAAATCATTTTCTATTAAAGATGGTGGCTGATCGGGAAGACCAGTTTTTGTGACCATCTTGAAAAATATCTAAGCAATTCATGAGATGATTTTATTAGATCATCGAATTGGGTTAAAATGGATATTTAAAGGCCGGTAGACACTTGAGGGCACATTATTTGAGTATACACGATCATACACGATCATAAAAATGGTCAAGTTTTCGAAAATTGTCAGATATGGTCAATAATTATCAAAAATTGTCGAAAATTTGGGTTAATAATTGTCAAAAATGGTCAATAATTGTCAAACTTATTAGAAAAATGTCATAAATTATTAAAAATTAGTCAATGATTGTCAAAAATGGTCAATAATTGTTAAAAATTTTGAAATACGGTCAATAATTTTTAAAAACTGTCAAAATTTTGAAAAAATGGTCAAAAATTGTCAAAATTTTTGAAATATGGTAAAAAATTGTTCAGTTTTTGTAAAAATGGTCAATTGTCAAAATTTTGAAAAAATGGTCAAAATTTTTGAAAAATTGTCCAAAATGATTAAGAACGGTCTAAAATGGTCGAAAATTTTGAAAAATTGTTGATAATTGTCAAAAATTTTGAAAATATGGTCAAAAATAGTAAAAAATTTGGAAAAATGGTCTATAATTGTCAACAATTGTCAAAAATTTTGAAAAAATGGTCAAAAATTATCGAAAATTGTTAGAAATTGTCAATAATTGTTAAAAACTGTCAAAAATAGACATTTATTATCAAAAACTGTCCAAAAAGGGTTAAAAATTGTCACTAATTTTGAAAAACAGTAAAAATGGTCAATAATTTTTAAAATTTTGAAAAGTAGTCAAAAATAGTCATTTTTAAAAAATCGTTAAAAACTGTCAAAATATTTGAAAACTTGTCAAAAATGGTCAAAAATTCTCAAAATTGATCAATAATTGTCGAAAAATGGTCAATAATTGTCAAAAATCGTTAAAAACTTTCAAAATATTTGAAAACTTGTCAAAAATGTTCAAAAATTCTCAAAATTGATCATTAATTGTCAAAAATGTTCAAAAATTCTCAAAATTGATCAATAATTGTAAAAAATGGTCAAAAATTGTCGAAAATGGTCAATACTTGTCAAAAATCCTTAAAAACTGTCAAAATATTTGAAAAATTGTCAAAAATTCTCAAAATTGATCATTAATTAACAAAAATGGTCAATAATAGTCAATAATTGTAAAAATTTTGAAAAATGGACAAAAATTGTCAATTGTCAAAATTTTGAAAAAATGGTCAAAATTTTTGAAAAATTGTCAAAAATGATTTAAAACGGTCTAAAATGGTCGCAAATTTTGAAAAATTGTCAAAACCTCTCAAAAATGGACAATTATTGTCAAAAATTGTCAAAATTCTGAAAAATAGTTGATAATTGTCAAAAATTGTCAAGTTTTTTGAAAAGTTGTCAAAAATTTTGAAAAAATTGTAAAAATAGTCAAATATTTTGAAAAATAGTCTATAATTGTCAAAAATTTTGAAAAAATGGTCAAATTTTTAAAAAATTGTCCAAAAAAACGGTCTAAAATGGTCGCAAATTTTGAAAAATTGTCAAAACCTCTCAAAAATGGACAATTATTGTCAAAAATTGTCAAAATTCTGAAATAGTTGCTAATTGTCAAACATGAGTTTTTTGAAAAATTGTCAAAGATTTTGAAAAAATGGTCAAAATAGTAAAAATTTGGAAAAATGGTCTATAATTGTCAACAATTGTCAACAATTGTCAACAATTGTCAATAATTGTCAAAAATTTTGAAAAAATGGTCAAAAATTATCGAAAATTGTTAGAAATTGTCAATTATTGTTAAAAACTGTCAAAAATAGACATTTATTATCAAAAACTGTTCAAAAAGGGTTAAAAATTGTCACTAATTTTGAAAAACAGTCAAAATGGTCAATAATTGTTAAAATTTTGAAAAATGGTTAAAAATAGTCAACATTTTTTTAAAATCGTTAAAAACTGTCAAAATATTTGAAAAATTGTCAAAAATGGTCAAAAATTCTCAAAATTGATCAATAATTGTCAAAAATGGTCAATAATTGTCGAAAAATGGTCAATAATTGTTAAAAACTGTCAAAATATTTGAAAAATTGTCAAAAATGTTCAAAAATTCTCAAAATTGATCATTAATTGTCAAAAATGTTTAAAAATTCTCAAAATTGATCATTAATTGTCAAAAATGGTCAATAATAGTCAATAATTGTAAAAATTTTGAAAAATGGTCAAAAATTGTCAAGTTTTTTGAAAAGTTGTCAAAAATTTTGAAAAAATTGTAAAAATAGTCAAAAATTTGGAAAAAATGGTCAAAAGTTAGCAAAAATTGTTAAAAATTGTCAATTATTGTTAAAATCTGTCAATTATTGTTAAAAACTGTCAAAATGGACATTTATTGTCAAAAACTGTCCAAAATGGTTAAAAATTGTCATTATTTTGAAAAATGGTCAAATATTGTCAATAACTTTGGGAAAATTGTCAAAATGTTCAAAAATTCTCAAAATTGATGAATAATTGTCAAAAATGATCAATAATTGTCAAAATTGATCAATAATTGCTATTTGCTGGATAAATTGGTGAGGAGGCCGAGTTTCCTTAGCCTCATTCGAGGAGCCACTGCCTTTCGTCCTGTATCAAGGCGAGTTGCCTTTAATCTGATCATACTGTAAATACAGTTACAGAACGCATGTATTTTATTTTTTCAGTTTTAAAATGTCAATGGCTGTCAAATTCATAACTTTAAATGATCAATGATAACGAAAAGAAGCCTCACATAAATTTCCTTGCCTGCTCCGTATTCTCAATCTAAAACAGAAACCTTCCTTTAGAATATTTAAGGATCCATTATCTGATCGCTCTATATTTCTGCTGTCAATAGACGGTTTTATGGTATTCAGATTTCCTTCCTATTGTGAACTTAATTAATAACATCTTTGATGCCCTCTTCCGATAATTTCTAGGAAATCCGTTCCTTTCGTGATACATTCGACACGCAAATTTGCCATAAACCATTGAAAATATTGTATTTTACTGCCTACTACCGCCATTCCTGTGTTTTGATCCATTGTTCTTGAACGAATCATTGCTTTTTCATGAAAATATCTTTCTTAAGCATCGCGAATAAGAGATGGAACAATATAGTTTAAGCAGATGTTCACGACTCTGGCATAGGATGTATGATTGAAAATCCGAAAACAGTCGAAACAGTCCTTATAAAAAAAGAAAATTTAGAAAATATTCATGATGCCCATGAAAATTTCCGGGTTCGATTCCATGGGAATCCATTTTTTAAAAAAATTGAAAGTCGATATAGAAGCCGCCACAATAAGTGGTGTCAAATTTTAGGGTTAGGTCACTATTTTCATTAATTTTGCTATATGACGTTCTAAACGATGCCTAAAAACACCATACGCGGTTTACACAATTAATTCGGGGCTATACTTGGGGAGGATTTTGGGGTGCTCGATTGTCAAAAAAATTTTTTAGCATTATCAATTCCAATAAGGAAGATTCTCTCTCTTTAATGTTCGGTTTCCTTCTTCTTGTGCATATGAGCTATTTTGTCTTGTCAAATCAACATATCTAAACAAATTCTTACTGTACAAACATCTGGTTGTAAAATAAAAAATAAAAATTTTGCAACTGACTAATTTTCCATCAATGTATTGTAACTTTATCTACACCGGATCATTCACGCACACACTCTTTTTCCACCAGATTACCCGATACATCTTGCCGATTATCTTACCTGAATATATTCATGATAGCATCTCATAATAACAAGGTAGGATGTTATCTCTTCGAGTTAGAATTTGTATACGCCCTTTTTTGACCCTTGCCAACAGAAAAATTATATCCACCACGAAATAAAACCGCACGATGCTTCGGCAACCAGTGGTGGTTGAAAGAGGTTATTTTATACTAACAATTATTAGATTCAATAACAATTTTAGATTAATTTTCGTTGGTTCTAGCCACAGAATTATCGTTAAAAGAGTTGGGAAACTCTTCAGCTGTCCAAGTTCGGTTAAGAGGCTGGGGCTACTATTTAATATGTCAACAGCCCAATTAATTACATTTAGACTTTCACTATTATCATCATCTTCATCAGAAGCAAGGATTGTTTTGAAAAAATATAAAAATTTTGGTATATATATATATATATACTAAGGCACTAACACTAACACTAACACTAACACTCCTAGTTGTGTTATGAATCACTTTCAGAATAATAATATGTAACTAAACGGTTTTGACATGACAAAACCAATAAAGGGAAAATGGCCCTAATGGCTGCCGAATGGGCGATAGGAAACCCATGGGGACTAAATCCACAAATCGTTCACTGGCTGTACTCAACTGTGGTGAGACCCATGGTTACCTATGGAGCCTTAGTTTGGTGGCCAAAAACAGATCAGAGGAAAGCCGAACTGGAGCTATCAAAAATTCAGAGGCTTGCCTGTCTGTGCAAAAGGGGTGCGATGAGAAGCAGGCAATGTAAGCTATTCTCAATCTTCCGCCTCTTGCTCTGTGGAACCTATCTGTCGGTTGGGCATGGAAGAGGAGGAAACAGCCTCTCACATTATCTTCGAATATGAAGACTGGAGATATAGACTCCTAGGACTAGAGTATCCATACGGGAGGATTTCTCCAAGAAGGACCTAGTGAAAAGACTGTTGAGCCTGATAAGGGCAACTGGTCTCTTCACATAAACCAAGAGCACAAAAAGGGGTCTCTAAGCCTCTGACTGGTTGTGCCGAATCAATCAATCAAAGGGTTGTAGATAAATCAACTAAAACACAAGTTGGGTTCAATATTTTTGAAACAGTTTTCCTGTGGACGCCTATGCCGTTGTCGGTTTTGAAGTTTTTAAATTTGATATAAAGCCCCTTTAATCAATAGAAGGTTTACGAAAATTGGTAGGTAGACTATTACGAGATAATAGATTTACGAAGAGCGGTATTTGGTTGTTTAGCTTTGTAGTTTTTTCGAGGAATTTGTTTTTTCGAAAAAGATTTTTATAAACAAAGCATTTTTGCGAAATGTCACTCTCAAATCAAAAACATATCTTCGCTGTCGCTGTTTATTATTTAAATAATATTCAAAATGATGATAAACAAATTAGGAAGATATGTAGGACAAACATAGTTATAATAGCTTATTTTATTTCCATATTTCATATAATGACACCAGTTGAAATTGTAGATCAGAAATTATCTTCCAGTAATTTTATGAATGATTAATTGCCAATAAATAACACTTTTTTAACAATAATAGAGACTACCGTAACGCATTACATTTATACAAGAAATTATATGTAGATATACGAGGGAGATTCGAAAGGAAATTTATTGTTTCACTAGTGGATCCTAGAGTGAATATTGAACTTGTTTCTCTATCTATTTCCATTTAAGGTTCAGATAGATATTCGGGAACATGTAGAAATCTAGAAATCAAAAATTATTTCTGTTATTCCCTTGAAACTATTTTCAATGAATCATTAATCGTTAGAATATTACATAAATATAACTATCGAGGTCGACAGGTACCGAGTCAAGTTCATCACGTAAATAAACATTTAACAGTAAATATTAAATTTGATCGAACTTGAACCGTAATATAAAATATAGAGTTGACATTCAGATTCATCCATAATGTAAACAATATTCATTCTAATTTAGTTGTAGTCATTATGCTAATCAGTTAAACTATAAGTATGCTATAGGGATAGATGCTTATATAGATCTAGTAATCTTAAGTAGTTATAATGTCTAATAGTAAAGTATGTTAATAAATAGAACTTATCCCAGTGCCAGAAGTAATAGTTTTATTAAAGTTAGATGACCCTCCGAATGACCAGGAATACCACCAGAGGCTTATCCACAACAAATCCCCAACATTACATCTGGATCGACCCTGAATCGTACCCAAAAAGGCCTAGAAAATGACAGTCCTATTAGACCCGAAAATTTTGTAGTGGCAATACTGAATGATCTACTGGAATCATCCATTTTAAATGATTCAATCGAATTTCAGGCAATTCGTTGTAAATGTTTATACTCTGATATGTAAAAGAATGTTTATACTGTTGGTAGTTGTCTAGTTTTAATAATTTTATGGAATAAGCAAGCCGAATGAAGATATCGTCTCTTGGCCATACTGAGCCATTTCACCGTGTTGATTTTGTGGGAATAATGGATGAAGATAGGCTCAATTTGCTTGTAGTTTTTAACAAGGATAACAGTTCCTGAAATTTTTCATATGTCATTATAAAATATTGAAAAAATTTCTCCTGATGCACATTCACTTTCTGTTTTCCTTTTCCTGAAATTTTCGTGATTCCATTTTCGCTTTTTCTTACTTCTGTTGTTTACAACCGGAAACGGCAAACGAACGCTTAAATCAAAGAAAAAACACTTGGTGTACAACAAAGTTTATTATTTTATCTATCCCTCGTATAAAGAAATTGTCCATTCGAAAACTAGTCTGCAAATAATATTTCTAAACGTCAGAATGAGAGTAAAGCGTGGGTAATTACAAAATTACGAAGATTTCACCGTGTATTTATGAATCAAATAGCATGTTATTATGGTAAATCCCAAGTACATCCGTTTTAACAAGTGGTAAAAGTGCATTATTTGCCATGGGCGCCACATAAAAGGGGCAATTGCACTTCAGTTTCGTTCAACTCACACAGCTATAATGGTGGGAATAATAATAGTTATATAAATTGATTCTATGTTCTTACTATTTTCAGTTTCATTCACAGCAAAGTAATAAGTAATAACCTTTACCTGGGACTACGAATGTGGTTAATTAAGCAAGTTTTATGTACAATTCAACAATTTCAAGATAAAAGAAAGCAAAGACGACTTATTATTTGTAATAAATAAGTGCAGCACTAACTTCATTATAAAAATAACTCTTTAGGGTCTTTTTAACACCGCCAACACTCAAAACTTGTAACAGTCCCATTTTGCAATCGAGCAAAGACCAGTATCAATATATATATATACGTACAAAGTAATTCTTCAATCTAAAACTATAACCAGAATAAGTAAATATAATGTAGTAATTATATTATTATTCGGGTTCCACCGTAAAGGAAACTAACATAACGTTCAGTAATAACTTTAATTTACTTGCACACGAGCACAATGTGAATGTGAACATTTACCATAACCATAAAGCACACCTAACGACTAACTACTTCTAACCTAACCTACTTCCACTCTTCCCGCCACACCGAGGGGGAGTCTACTGTCACTTGTCATTCTTCTTTTTCTTTGCCAACACACAACACTGTTTCATCTACGCTTTACCATTAGCGCGAAATTTAAACTAACTAATAATATTCTACAATAATATAATTGTTTTAGGAAACCAACAAATACTAAGCTAAAATTAACCAAATCAAATGCTTCAAATAAATCTAATAATTCAATATAAATGTGCCCTAACTAATTAAAATAACATGACTACGGAAAATAAATAAAATAACAGATCCTCTCATGATTATTATAAATACTAAAGTTATGATACATTTTTTTGTTTACATCTTCCACAGGTTAACCCTACATCTTAAAGGTCATTCTTCTTTTCAACTTTCACAACCTTGACATATATTTATGTTTGTCTAAGGTACTCCACCTACACTTTTGGAATTGTTAGTACCTACTGTAATGGATGAAAGCCGGCGGATACGTTGGTAGACTAAAGGTGTGGAAGGGCCTTTGAAGAGGTAAGGGAATGAAATAACTACTTCTAGCACTGGAATAAGTTTGAATTATTTGCTATAATACATTACACTACTTACTAAACTAATGCTATGCATAAGTACCTAGCCGTATAGCATACTTATACGTAATGGTTAAATGATTACTAATAGCTGACTATTCAACTATATAGAATGGTCTTCTTCAAGTCTTCTGCATCGACTTCTTCTCATGATAAATACTGAATGTATATTTATATATCCAGTCAAGTTCGAGTAAAACAGATAAACCTATAATTGTTTTGTCTTACTTCACGCTTTGAACTTGACTTTCTATTCAGTAACTTTCTTAATTTATATTTATATAATAATGAAATGCTCGAACGTTTTGTTGAAATAAGATCAAGGAAATTTAATTCTTATTTTAAATATTTATTATTATATTATCATATTGGGCCAAAAGGCATCACAGTACCTACCAAAATTATTAAATAAATCAGTTTACCCAATGACAAAATTCAAAAATTCCTATACCTGAAGAGGTGTGGAGGTATCTTCCTCTCTTGTCTATTTCTTGTTTCTTACTTTCATGTGCATGGACACGTTATTGTAACGGATTGAACAAGGAATATCTTCGTTATTATAACTGAATATATCTTTATTGAAATTTAGATAAAACATATTACTTCTTATTAGGATATATTGTTCAATAACGAAGAATTCAACATCTCCTCTAAAAGATCACACAACATCAAAGGTAGGTTATTTTCACCATTTTTATTTACTACTTTCTTTTATTTAAATCTGGATATTTTAAATTAATATCACAATACTTTTAGACCTTCTTATTTTACCCTTTAGGTAAATCGTACTCATCCTACCATTATTTGAAGAACCACACTGTTATATCTTGTCAACTACTATCAACACTATTTATTTCTTATCTAAAATTCATTCACTCTCTCATTCACAACAAAATTAAGATTATACTTATCAGAGTCAATGGTTTCATATTTCTATGGTTTTAAAACTACAGAAAAGATGATTGATTTTACACGCGAAGAAGTGACATTTGACAACGTTCTAGAATAAAATGGAATCAAAATCAATAATAGTCAATGCCTTTTTGATTCTTTTTAAAATTTTTATCAGTAAGTATAATCTTATGTAATACTTTTTAAATTTGAACAATTTTATACATCAATAAATTCAACATTAAATTATATAGATAAATATTACCTGATTGTCTTTAGTAATTAAAGTATTCATTTCTTTTCTTCTCTTGAAGGTCACTCTGAATTCAATGTTCGTTGGCCCTGGATCAAAATTCTGGGTCACTAGGAAAGTTTTTTCTGTGCTGGATAAACGATTTTAATATTTTTCTGCTTTTGACTTGTGATTTATTGATAATATGCCTTATAGCAGTGTTCACTTAGCAACAAATATTTTATGGTAAGTATTACCTTTCGCTTACTTATTTATTGTTATAATCGCTTTATATTAGTTTAGTTAACTTTATATTTACATTTTTTTTTTCTCTTCGCACAACCTCGTCCTTCCTTCACAAAATATCAACCCGTTGTTGATTTTTTCAACAAACACTCTTGGATTTTATTTTAAAATTATTTCTACCAATGACTGGTAGATTGTGTTTTGATATCCCAAAAAAATTAGAATGATAAAAATTTCTAGTTTGTTTTTGAGTTGGATTTAAGGTTTGACAGAAAAATCGTCAAAATTCCAAAGGCCACTAAGATTTTTTTATTACTTTTGGAAACCAGTAGCGTCACAAAGGAAAAATTATGGTCGAAATAAATTTCACTTACACTCATAGCTCGTTTACTACAAAAATGTATCTCATTAACGATAAAACTCAACACCCTGTAGAAAATCAAAGCGCTAATGCAGGTGGTTTTTTAAAATAAATCGAAGAGAATCTTACTAAATCTTCCAAAGAAAACAACCCCTTTTGTTGGTCTATCTTTCGGTGTTCATGTTCAAACATTAAAAAAGCAATAACATAAATATTTCCTTGGTCTTTCTTCTAAAAGTAATTGTACTTTCCCTTGTAATACCTTAGTGGTAACAAACCGTACATAAAGCCACAATTGCCATCGTAAAGCGTTCGACAAGACTTTCAACTTTAGCCGCTCTTTCCTTTGCTCAATTGATTTATGCAACTGAGGGATGTTTTGACACTCCCCTATGCTTAGTTGACAAAATATTAGACCGAAATTACATTCTATTAATAGTAACAATCGAGCATTGCGCGTTACTAATTGATACGTTATGGACTTTTATTGAAAACTAATACAGTGTCGCACATTAGTCATGATCTTCCATATGGGAAACATTAGTTTTCTTCCGATGGGTGAATTTCATCCTATAGGGGACAATACATGATGTTTTTTTTTATTTTCTATGTTTGATGAGCATGAAAGGGATGTCGGAGAATGCCTTTTTGTAATGACAAATAGTATATTGTGCTGCTATTGTGTTAATATTAATGTCAGTAAATATGATTTTAATAAAAAACAGTTCAGCTTAGAAAAGATAATACTTCAAAATTTAAAAGACGATGTTGTCGTACATCTTCCTGAAATGGTTTCTTGTTTAAAGTAAGCCAATTAATGTTTTTTGTTGTACTTTTTCCAGATTTTCTAGAATTGTAACATCAATATTCATGTTTTCGTAAAAATTTCAGTGCGCCTTGATTGAAATGCTAATAAGCCTTTTTCCGAAGGTCTTGTCCTCTGTCTGTCTGTCGACAGTTTCCACAAGTAATGGTTTAAATAATCACTATCATACTGTAGAATGTAAATTGTTATTTTTTTGGTGTCAAAATGTCCTTAGGACGAGTTAAAGAGGACCGAAAGAAACTTTTTTTGATGGGCAAGCTTAAATTGTTTAATTAGTTTTCTAACGAGCTAACACTGGACTGACAAAAGGTTTTCTTAATAGAATTGTGTAAAAACATTTTCCAAGCCGAGCTAAAAGTTGACTGAGTATTATTTAGTTGAATTGTTTCTTAAGAAATTCCAGGACGAGCCTGAAGAGGAGTAAAAAGGCTTTTATTGGTCGAATTGTTTTAAAAAAACTTTCAGGACAAGCTAAAAGTTGTCTCAACTTCTTTTGTTCAAATGGTCCCAAAAAAGTTTCCAGGAAGAGCTTAAAGAGGTCCGAGAGAATATTTTTTTGATTGAATGCTTTTAAATGAGTTTCCGGGAAAGCTTAAATTGTTTAATAAGTTTCCTGAACGAGCCAACACTGAACTGACAAAAGGCTTTTTTAATTGAAATGTCTAAAAAAATTCCAGGCCAAGCTAAAAGTTGACAGCATTATTTAGTTGAATTGTTTCTTAAGAAATTACAGGACGAGCCTGAGGAGGAATAAAAAAGCTTTTATTGGTCGAATTGTTTTTACAAAAATTTCAGGACAAGCTAAAAGTTGTCTCAACTTCTTTTGTTCAAATGTTCCCAAAGAAGTTTCCAGGACGAGCTTAAAGAGGTCCGAGAGAATATTTTTTTGATTGAATGCTTTTAAAAAAGCTTCCGGACAAGCTTAAATTGTTCAATAAGTTTTATGAAAGAGCTAACACTGGACTGACAAAAGGCTTTTTTAATTGAATTGTCTAAAAAAAATTCCAGGCCAAGCTAAAAGTTGACAGCATTATTTAGTTGGATTGTTTCTTAAGAAATTCCAGGACGAGCCTGAAGAGGAATAAAAAAGCTTTTATTGGTCGAATTGTTTTAAAAAAACTTTCAGGACAAGCTAAAAGTGGTCTCAACTTCTTTTGTTCAAATGGTCCCAAAAAAGTTTCCAGGACGAACTTAACTTTTTGTTTGAATGCTTTTAAAAAAGCTTCCGGGCAAGCTTAAACTGTTTAATAAGTTTTCTGAACGAGCCAACACTGATCTGACAAATGGCTTTTTTAATTGAATTGTCTAAAAAAAATTCCAGGCCAAGCTAAAAGTTGACAGCATTATTTAGTTGGATTGTTTCTTAAGAAATTCCAGGACGAGCCTGAAAAGGAATAAAAAAGCTTTTATTGGTCGAATTGTTTTAAAAAAACTTTCAGGACAAGCTAAAAGTTGTCTCAACTTCTTTTGTTCAAATGGTCCCAAAAAAGTTTCCAGGACGAGCTTAAAGAGGTCCGAAAGGATATTTTTTGATTGAATGCTTTTAAAAAAGCTTCCGGGCAAGCTTAAATTGTTCAATAAGTTTTATGAAAGAGCTAACACTGGACTTTCAAGAGGCTTTTTTAATTGAATTGTCTAAAAAAAATTCCAGGCCAAGCTAAAAGTTGACAACATTATTTAGTTGAATTGTTTCTTAAGAAATTCCAGGACGAGCCTGAAGAGGAGTGAAAAAGCTTTAATTGGTGGAATTGTTTTATTAATAGGACAAGCTAAAAGTTGTCTCAACTTCTTTTCTTCAAATGGTCCCAAAAAAGTTTCCAGGGCGAGCTTAAAGAGGTCCGAAAGAATATTTTTTGATTGAATGCTTTTAAAAAAGCTTCCGGGAAAGCTTAAATTGTTCAAAAAGTTTTATGAAAGAGCTAACACTGAACTGACAGAGGGCTTTTTTAATTGAATTGTCTAAAAAAAATTCCAGGCCAAGCTAAAAGTTGACAGGATTATTTAGTTGAATTGTTTCTTAAGAAATTCCAGGACGAGCCTGAAGAGGAATAAAAAAGCTTTTATTGATCGAATTGTTTTAAAAAAACTTCCAGGACAAGCTAAAAGTTGTCTCAACTTCTTTTGTTCAAATGGTCCCAAAAAAGTTTCCAGGACGAGCGTAAAGAGGTCCGAGAGAATATTTTTTTGACTGAATGCTTTTAAAAAAGCTTCCGGGAAAGCATAAATTGTTTAATAAGTTTTCTGAAAGAGCTAACACTGGACTGACGAAAGGCTTTTTTAATTGAATTGACTAAAAAAAATACCAGGCCAAGTTAAAAGTTGACAGCATTATTTAGTTGAATTGCTTCTTAAGAAATTCCAGGACGAGCCTGAAGAGGAATAAAAAAGCTTTTATTGGTCGAATTGTTTTAAAAAAACTTTCAGTACAAGCTAAAAGTTGTCTGAACTTCTTTTGTTCAAATGGTCCCAAAAAAGTTTCCAGGACGAGCTTAAAGAGGCCCGAAAGAATATTTTTTTGATTGAATGCTTTTAAAAAAGGTTCCGGGAAAGCTTAAATTGTTCAATAAGTTTTATGAAAGAGCTAACACTGGACTGACAAAGGGCTTTTTTAATTGAATTGTCTAAAAAAAATTCCAGGCCAAGCTAAAGTTGACAGCATTATTCAGTTGGATTGTTTCTTAAGAAATTCCAGGACGAGCCTGAAGAGGAGTGAAAAAGCTTTTATTGATCGAATTGCTATAAAAAACTTTCAGGACAAGCTAAAAGTTGCCTCAACTTCTTTTGTTCAAATGGTCCCAAAAAAGTTTCCAGGACGAGCTTAAAAAGGACCTAAAGAATTTTTTTTTGGTGAATGCATTTAAAAAAGCTTCCGGGAAGGCTTAAATTGTTCAATAGGTTTTATGAAAGAGCTAACACTGGACTGACAAAAGGCTTTTTTAATTGAATTGTCTAAAAAAAATTCCAGGCCAAGCTAAAGGTTGACAGCATTATTTAGTTGGATTGTTTCTTAAGAAATTCCAGGACGAGTCTGAAGAGGAATAAAAAAGCTTTTATTGGTCGAATTGTTTTTAAAAAACTTTCAGGACAAGTTAAAAGTTGTCTCAACTTCTTTTGTTCAAATGTCCCCAAAAAAGTTTCCAGGACGAGCTGAAAGAGGTCCGAGAGTATATTTTGTTGATTGAATGCTTTTAAAAAAGCTTCCGGGCAAGCTTAAATTGTTCAATAAGTTTTATGAAAGAGCTAACACTGGACTTTCAAGAGGCTTTTTTAATTGAATTGTCTAAAAAAAGTTCCAGGCCAAGCTAAAAGTTGACAACATTATTTAGTTGAATTGTTTCTTAAGAAATTCCAGGACGAGCCTGAAAAGGAATAAAAAAGCTTTTATTGGTCGAATTGTTTTAAAAAAACTTTCAGGACAAGCTAAAAGTTGTCTCAACTTCTTTTGTTCAAATGGTCCCAAAAAAGTTTCCAGGACGAGCTTAAAGAGGCCCGAAAGAATATTTTTTTGATTGAATGCTTTTAAAAAAGGTTCCGGGAAAGCTTAAATTGTTCAATAAGTTTTATGAAAGAGCTAACACTGGACTGACAAAGGACTTTTTTAATTGAATTGTCTAAAAAAAATTCCAGGCCAAGCTAAAGTTGACAGCATTATTTAGTTGCATTGTTTCTTAAGAAATTCCAGGACGAGCCTGAAGAGGAGTGAAAAAGCTTTTATTGATCGAATTGTTTCAAAAAAACTTTCAGGACCAGCTAAAAGTTGTCTCAACTTCTTTTGTTCAAATGGTCCCAAAAAAGTTTCCAGGACGAGCTTAAAAAGGACCTAAAGAATTTTTTTTTGGTGAATGCATTTAAAAAAGCTTCCGGGAAGGCTTAAATTGTTCAATAAGTTTTATGAAAGAGCTAACACTGGACTGACAAAGGGCTTTTTTAATTGAATTGTCTAAAAAAAATTCCAGGCCAAGCTAAAGTTGACAGCATTATTCAGTTGGATTGTTTCTTAAGAAATTCCAGGACGAGCCTGAAGAGGAGTGAAAAAGCTTTTATTGATCGAATTGCTATAAAAAACTTTCAGGACAAGCTAAAAGTTGTCTCAACTTCTTTTGTTCAAATGGTCCCAAAAAAGTTTCCAGGACGAGCTTAAAAAGGACCTAAAGAATTTTTTTTTGGTGAATGCATTTAAAAAAGCTTCCGGGAAGGCTTAAATTGTTCAATAGGTTTTATGAAAGAGCTAACACTGGACTGACAAAAGGCTTTTTTAATTGAATTGTCTAAAAAAAATTCCAGGCCAAGCTAAAAGTTGACAGCATTATTTAGTTGGATTGTTTCTTAAGAAATTCCAGGACGAGTCTGAAGAGGAATAAAAAAGCTTTTATTGGTCGAATTGTTTTTAAAAAACTTTCAGGACAAGTTAAAAGTTGTCTCAACTTCTTTTGTTCAAATGTCCCCAAAAAAGTTTCCAGGACGAGCTGAAAGAGGTCCGAGAGTATATTTTGTTGATTGAATGCTTTTAAAAAAGCTTCCGGGAAAGCTTAAATTGTTCAATAAGTTTTATGAAAGAGCTAACACTGGACTGACAAAGGACTTTTTTAATTGAATTGTCTAAAAAAAATTCCAGGCCAAGCTAAAGTTGACAGCATTATTTAGTTGCATTGTTTCTTAAGAAATTCCAGGACGAGCCTGAAGAGGAGTGAAAAAGCTTTTATTGATCGAATTGTTTCAAAAAAACTTTCAGGACCAGCTAAAAGTTGTCTCAACTTCTTTTGTTCAAATGGTCCCAAAAAAGTTTCCAGGACGAGCTTAAAAAGGACCTAAAGAATTTTTTTTTGGTGAATGCATTTAAAAATCTTCCGGGAAGGCTTAAATTGTTCAATAAGTTTTATGAAAGAGCTAACACTGGACTGACAAAAGGCTTTTTTAATTGAATTGTCTAAAAAAAATTCCAGGCCAAGCTAAAAGTTGACAGCATTATTTAGTTGGATTGTTTCTTAAGAAATTCCAGGACGAGCCTGAAGAGGAATAAAAAAGCTTTTATTGGTCGAATTGTTTTAAAAAAACTTTCAGGACAAGCTAAAAGTGGTCTCAACTTCTTTTGTTCAAATGGTCCCAAAAAAGTTTCCAGGACGAACTTAACTTTTTGATTGAATGCTTTTAAAAAAGCTTCCGGGCAAGCTTAAACTGTTTAATAAGTTTTCTGAACGAGCCAACTCTGATCTGACAAATGGCTTTTTTAATTGAATTGTCTAAAAAAAATTCCAGGCCAAGCTTAAAGTTGACAGCATTAATTAGTTGAATTGTTTCTTAAGAAATTCCAGGACGAGCCTGAAGAGGAATAAAAAAGCTTTTATTGGTCGAATTGTTTTAATAATAGGACAAGCTAAAAGTTTTTTGTTCAAATGGTCTTTAAAAAGTCTCCAGGACGAGCTTAAAAAGGACCTAAAGAATTTTTTTTTGGTGAATGCATTTAAAAAAGCTTCCGCTAAGGCTCAAATTGTCCAATAAGTTTTCTGAACGAGCCAACACTGAACTGACAAAAGGCTTTTTCAATTGAATTGTCTAAAAAAAACATTCCAGGTCATGCTAAAAGTTGACAGCATTATTTAGTTGAATTGTTTCTTAAGAAATTCCAGGACGAGCCTGAAGAGGAATAAAAAAGCTTTTATTGGTCGAATTGTTTAAAAGAAAAACTTTCAGGACAAGCTAAAAGTTGTCCCAACTTCTTTTGTTCAAATGGTTCCAAAAAAAGTTTCCAGGACGAGCTCAAATTGTTCAATAAGTTTTATGAAAGAGCTAACACTGAACTGACAAAAGGCTTTTTTAATTGAATTGTCTAAAAAAAGTTTCCAAGCCGAGCTAAAAGTTTCCTGAGCATTATTTAGTTGAATTGTTTTTTGAAAAATTCCAGGACGTGCCTAAAGAGGATTAAAAAAGCCTTTGTTTGTCAAATTTTTTTAACAAAGTAATGGTTTAAATAATAACTATCATACTGTAGAATGTAAATTGTGGTGTTAAAATGTTTTTTGTATATAAATAATACTATTCAATAAATCCGTGATTGTCTTAAAAAAAATTTTTTTGAAACAAATCAAAGCCACTCGTTACCGCAATGATACATTTAACACCAACCGGAAGAAATTGTAGACTGTAAAAACGTTTAAAGAAGTTACCGAGGCCGGAAATAAAGAAACTGATATCTACAATATTATTATCACCCAACTATAATTAAGAATAATCTTCCCTTCGTATTTTGTTCGAGATTCGTGATTAATTAATGATCACTAATATGGGGAATTATATTATATAGGGGCGAATAACTTCGGAATTATCTGTCTGAAGTGTTAAAGGTAGGTACCGTTATCATTATATACTTTTTTTATTAGTAGGTATATTTAATATTAATGTAATGTTTTTGAATGCAAAAATCCTTCGTTTAGAAAGTGTACTTTGTGTAGTGAAAGATTTTAAAATCTATTGTTGCAATATTTTACAAGAGAACCCTATTAATAGTTAACAATAACGTCTGAGACGATTTTTTTTATCTCTCCGATCTAACTATTGTTGCATATATAATATGTTGCTTACAGATTCTTGTGACAAATCACTGTAAGCTCGGTATATAAATGTCACAATCGCGGGATATTTTCTAAAAGTTAATTTACGACGGGAGATTTACAAATGTTAAACACAAAAAAATTCCACGATATTCTTCGAACTATTAAAAGAACTCATCTGAACTCCATAACTGCAATGATTTGTTTGTTGTAAAGAGCGTGACTAATATTCCGATAGCCGTACGGGAAAACTATAACACTGTGCAAAGTTTTGGAATTTTTAAGTGTAACACACAACGAAAAACGTACGTAATATTAATTAAAAAAAAATCCACCTCAAAAATTTCACCCCTAGGGGGTTTTACTGCTATTTTCAAATCTAAAATTATTTATATTATATCATCATTTGCAAGCACGTTTAATAACAGATAATCTTCTATAGTGACATTTCTTTGTATCTGCCATAATAAGAGAGAAGGAAGACCATCTATTTTTTAGTGTTTAAATTTTAATATTTCGTTAACTATTCAACCTATCCGACTGTTTCTGGACTCATATGAAAGAGAATTGTGTGAATTTTGGGGACCTTATCGATTACTTTGAAACAAATAAACTAGAGGTCGCTTTATGCAGCGATTATTTACTTTTACGATTTTATTAAAAAAATTAAATGAAATCTTCAAAATCCACACAACTCTCTTTCATATGAGTCCAGAAACAGTCGGATAGATTGAATAGTTAACGAAATATTAAAATTTAAACACTGGTCTTCCTTCTCGCTTAATATGACAGATACAAAGAAATGTCACTATAGAAAACTATCTGGTATTAAACGGGCTTTCAAATGATGATATCAAAGTTATAGCTCATTCTGCGATTTTCTGAGATAATAATAATTTTAGATTTGAACATAGCAGTAATTTAGGGGTGAAATTTTGAGGTTGAAATTAATTTCCAGCCACTTTTACTATCAATATTTTTGCTCCACAACCTTGGACAAATACTTCGAGATACAGCCGGTTACCTCGCTTAATGAGCCACCCTGTATAATACGAGGACGTAATATTAATGCTTAGCGGACATTGATTTCAATCAGCAACGTTTCATAAAAAAATATTGATATTAATGACCGTTGACATGGATTAATGTCCTAGTACTTTGTTTATATGCCTAGTAAACATCAACTAATTAAGAAATTCTGAATCAATTTATAATTGAAAAACATTATCCAATTACCTAATATGCATTAATTAATAATCTGTGAGCATTATCACAATGTAGAAAAGCTTTAATTGTAGGCTTGAAATAAGGGATGGAAAAAATTCTATCTATTCTATCTATTCTATCTATTCTATCTATTCTATCTATTCTATCTATTCTATCTATTCTATCTATTCTATCTATTCTATCTATTCTATCTATTCTATCTATTCTATCTATTCTATCTATTCTATCTATTCTATCTATTCTATCTATTCTATCTATTCTATCTATTCTATCTATTCTATCTATTCTATCTATTCTATCTATTCTATCTATTCTATCTATTCTATCTATTCTATCTATTCTATCTATTCTATCTATTCTATCTATTCTATCTATTCTATCTATTCTATATATTCTATCTATTCTATCTATTCTATCTATTCTATCTATTCTATCTATTCTATCTATTCTATCTATTCTATCTATTCTATCTATTCTATCTATCTATTTTTTGTACCAGAGAGAAGTAAGGAAAATACCAAAGAAGAAATATATTTTATTTAGATGAAACATGGATCAACGAGGGACATACGCCAAATAAATGTTGGCAGGATGAAACTGTTACAAGTCAAGTTAAATAATTTATGTACTGGTTTAAATACACCATCAGGAAAAGGGCGCAGACTGATAATAGTACACATCCACAGTTCAAACGGTTTTTGTTAAAAGTGGTTTATTGACTTTTGAATCTACTCGTACCGGAAGTGACTACCATGAGGACAAGGAAGCTGTTGTCTTTGAAGAATGGTTAGAACAAATGATAGATCTTATTCATCAGAACTGTATAATAGTGATGGATGATGCAAGTTATCACACGAGACTTTTAGAAAAGCGGTTAAAAAAAGATTTACATAATAGTTGGGCGCCAATATTTATTTAAAAAATATGTAAGTATTGAATACAGTTAATATCTTTTTATTTCAATATAATTCCACCTATCAAAATTTTATTAAATTTACCTGATCTTTCTTTCTCAGTACCACCCTGTAACTTACTCTGATAAAGCACAAAACTACCTATCTCTGTCGGATTCGTTAGTTGTGTTTGCAGTCGACGCTCTACCCACTCTTATTAATTATCTCCAAAATGGCTGTTCAATAATAGACAAGTTGTTGAATTAAACGAAGAAATATCATATTTTTTATTGAGAAACAAAATCAAACACAGTGGCAAATTATGTATGATGTATTACTATCCCTTGCACACTTGAAGAATAGTAAAAATAATTGCTAAATTCAAGAAATCAGTTTACAAATGAGAAGAGTTTACAAAAACAATGGCTATCATTTACAAAATCAATGGTGAAAATGCTTATCGACCAACAAGGTAAGTGAAAATTAATTTTAGTGAAATATTTATTCATAAAGAAAAACTAGTAACTTGTTCAGTCTATAAGCGAAGAAATAGATAGATGTTTACAATCTAATAATAATAAACACTACAGTAAATAATTCCAGTAATAATCAATTTCTTCTGAAGTTAAATTGTGAAATTTTAGAGATCGAATTTTTTCCTCAGCGACTTCTTCTGGAACTAAAATGAAATTAGATTGAAGTTTATGATTTATAGTAGAATTTTAAGAAGGTTTGTTGTTCGTTTTTTGATGTATTTTAAAGTATATTTAACAATAACACTAAAATCAGATTTATTTATTAGTTCTTAGTGAAGTGTCAAGAACTAGATTTGCATCATGCATTTTTTGTCACAAAAATAAAAGACGTTCAAATGCTAAGAATTGTGTTTATACCTATTGAAGATGACCAGTAAGGCAGATAATGGACTGTAGCAGCTCGGTACTAAGGAATGAGTGGTGAAATCGCTCTATAGCAGGTCCCAGTTTACGCTAAAATCATTGACTCCATTTTATTCTAGAACGTTGTCGAATGTCATTACTTCACATATAAAATTAATCATCTCTTCTGTAGTTTTTAAAACCATAGAAATATAAAACCGTAGACTCTGATAAGTATTTTCTTAATTTTGTTGTGAATGAGAGAGTGAATGAATTTTAGATAAGAAATAAATAGTGTTAATGATTTTTGAAGTTAATTAAGCCGTTAAGCAGAATTAAACAATAAATCAAACGTTTCAATTGTTGAACATTTATTTGAAAGTGGATGTGTTTATTTCTGTATCTATGATATATTTTACAATCAAGACAGGCTATCAACGTTGGATTTTTTTGAAGGTCAAAGGACAGAGTTGGCCTCACAAAAATTTGAACTCACAAATAAAAATATAATTCCCTGAGATAGTTTAAATAAATTTACAAAATAATATAATAAAGAGTCTCATAACAATCAAAATGAGGAACTTGTTACTTTTAGTCCAGTCACCAGTTTGCAAAAACTACACGAGCAGGTAAATCACAATCTAGTATCGCATGAACTTTTTGAAAGTGAAATAAATAGAGGTTTTCTTTATCAATTATATTCCAGTTTGTGTTTAGCGGGAGAGTTTCTTCACACCCTGTATTTTATATAAAACATACAATGAAAAATTAAAAAGTAATTTGAAAGGTGACCCTCATCCGTGACGCCTTATGGTCATTTTATTTTGCTTATTAATTTACTTAACAAATAATTCAACACATTTATTAATGTTTTTTTTTAAAGAACCGACTGGCGTTATAGTTAGTCACTGCCATTTTTGAACATTCAGTTTTAGAACATAATGTCATATTTGCGTCATTACTTTTTAAAATTGAGTAATTTATTACTGCTTCCCTTGTATAGCGTTTCCTTTTATTGTCATATTATGGCGCGTGAAGGTTTCTAACGATGCTTGGGGGGTAGGATATGTGAATGCGAAACTCTGAATGTATGTGTATATCATTTCGAAGCCATTACTGACAATGGGAATTAATAGTGCTGAAACCGCTGAAGGCAAATTGCCGAATATGGTTGAAATATATGAAATGTTGCATTTTGTCTAAATTTTATTTAAGTTGAAAGAAAACTGTTATTGAAATTATAATTTAACTTGTTTTCTATTATTTTTTGCACTGATTTAAATCATTAAGAAATGTTTTAATAAGGACCTTCGAGTCCCAGGAGTCAGCTACGTTCAAACGACAACCAAGTGGACGACCTAGTCCGGGGAAGAAAGGAAACAAAAATAAATGCAATGGAAATGAAAAATGCAGGTAAAACAAAATGGGATAAAGTAAGGAACGAAGAAATCAGAAGCATAACTTAATCAAGAACCAATAATATCAAAGATTAAGAAGAAACAATTAAACTGGTATGGCCACCTAGTAAGAATGAAGTAAGATAGAATTGCGAGAAAAGTTATGGAAATGGGAATATTAAGAAAAAGACAAAGAGGAAGACCCAGGAGGGAATGGATAGACCAGATTGAGGAAATTGGAAAGAACAAAGAAAAAACATTAGGAGAGATGAAGGCATTGGCCAGGGACTGAAAAGAATGGAAAAAAATGGGTACAGGAAGAACTCCAAAACGACGCCTGAAAAGGCAAAAGGATAAGAGTGTAACGGTAAAAGTGTGCTTTTAGTTGGGCGCCAATTTGTAACCGTAAATGCCTGTACCCCACAGGGCACCAGCTCGAAGGGCTCCGGCTAGAGACTCCTCTCAAAGGGTGATTCGACCCCAAGTTTATGTCACACAAGGATAACAGAAGGATTGTAAAAATTGAGGGCGCCACTACCTTTTTAACGATAAAAACTACAAAAAACTAAGGCGGAAAAGGTAGAAACGCCTTGTAAAATTTAAATAAGTTAATAATTAAAGTGACCCCGGGCGGATCTCCCTCAACTTTTATAGTTGAGGATTTTAATAAAAAAATAATTAAAAACAAATTTTTAATTTATTCTGCCACAGGAAATGAATAACGGAATTTAATAGAGGAATTTGTACTTTTATAGGTACTTAGCTTAGATGAAGTGGTTTCCTGGAGAAGAAGTCAGGTCTTGATCTGAACTGATGTGTTCTGTTCTAGGGCGGTATTTTGGGGTTCTATCCTTAGCTTTATATCCTCGGGTTGTATCCTAGGCTATATTCTTGGGTTAAATTCTTGGGTTATATCCTAGCCTAGGGTTATATTCTTGGGTTTATATCCTCGGCGTTATATTCTAGCCTAGGGGCTGTGCTTACCTAGAAGTACAGGTGGATCAGGGATATGT
Source organism: Lochmaea crataegi (assembly GCA_947563755.1). Classification (NCBI taxonomy): domain Eukaryota; kingdom Metazoa; phylum Arthropoda; class Insecta; order Coleoptera; family Chrysomelidae; genus Lochmaea; species Lochmaea crataegi. The sequence continues at coordinate 4,085,533 of OX387427.1, read as the reverse complement.
AGGAACTTGAATGTAATGGCACATTATGTTGGTCAGCTTTTCAGGTTAAAGAAAAGGAAGGCAGTTATTTGAAAGTAAAAAAATTGATTTAATTTACTGAAAGCTTTCCAACATTATATGTCCCATGTTAAAACAGTAAAAATAGCAATTATCGACTAAATTAAAAAAGTAAAAAAGTTATTGATTTAGTTATATGAAAAAATATCGTGCTTAGGAAATATATGGAACCGGCACTGGCGTTACGAAAGAATATTTTATAGGTTAATAGTAATTTATAAAAATGTTATTTTATAATTAAAAGAGTTATTTCGCAACTGAAAAAGCTTGAAAATGTTTGTATAAAAGTAAAACAGTGAATTATAAAAGAATATTTGGCTTAAAACTACCATATTAGTATAAAAGAACAGTTTATGGCCACGTGTTGAATTTAATTTCGTCTATCTCTGTAAAAAAATAAAGAATGCATACGAAAATTATATCAGACAGTACTTTAGAAGAAGCTTATTAATTATAAATTATGATTTTGAACTTACCACAGCAAAATTCATAAGATAGGTACTTAAGATATGAAAGATAGCGAAAGATGATCTGTCCCCTTAGGAGGTCGATAACAGAAAGGGGTGTTTCACGTGGCGTTGTGCAAAAAATGGAAGCGTCCGTTGGCAGACGTCAATTGTCTAACGGCCAGGGTTGAAGAGTTTGGGATCACAGAACTATAATTGGAAGTGGCTAGTGACGACGAGCGGTAATTAAAAGGATTTATTCTGTAAAATCGAAACAGGTCGATAGACATGTTACAAGAGAAAGAAAGAAATTTTTGAAAAATTAAAGCTTGGAAATATTTTTTTTAAATCCACCTTTATCATTTTATAGGGCATACGATTTCCTACAATTTTGATGTCCAAAATTTTTTTTTTCGAGCAAAACTGAAAGAGATATCAGCGTAAAAGTCTCCAATTTCCAAGTTCTCCACGCTGTTCTTGCAAGCTGCGTCGCAAGCTCCATCGGAATTTATTCGAGAATTTAGGAAAATGATTGGGGGTCGAAATGTTTCCGATTAGGGACATAATATTCCCTTTCGGAAAGTCCCAACTTCCTGTACTAACCCCCAAGGAAGCAGATTAAATAATTTTAATAAAAAATAAGTAAAAATTACCATAATTTCCATTCATCATTTTTTGTTGTAGCTGAACTGACATAATTTATATTTAATGCGAGTTAAAACTGCCCATTTTATGTACAACATAAACTGCAATAATTATTGTATACAATCTTTTATTATCATAATTAAAAATTAAAAGACTATTTAAGAGAAACAAAATTTAAATTGTAAATAAGTCTACATCGCGTTTAAAAAAAAATTATCTTAAGAAGTGATTAATATACACTAAAACCACTTATAATTTCTCTATTATAAAACTACAAATGACTAATATAAAATACAAAGTAGACTTCTTTCTTCCCATTTCCAAAATGTTACAGATGGGCGGACACTACAAACGCGGCCGGTTGGATTATTTAAATAACAAAGAGAATTTTGAAAAGTTAGACTTCTATTAAATGTTTTTGTGTGTTTTTGAGAGACGTTTAGACATGGAAGTAGGTGAAAGGTGTTTAAATCGTTACAATTTAATGACTTGAAGTGAAGAATTGCATAATATTAGAAATTAGTCAATAATAGTAATAGGCACCTGAATTTTAAGCTCGTAGATAGGAATCATATAATAAGAAGTATGTTTAATGGACCAAAACTGTTCAATTTACAAAATGGAAGAAATAATAATTATACAGAGTGTTTCATTAGGAATTGTCTATAGTAGAAATTTAACCTAAAACAGTTGAGTAAAATATTATAGTGTAGCGTTTATTCTAATTTATATTTACCATTAATTTATATTTACAGATTTATATGTAATTCAGTCCTTATTTAATAATTTATCTAATACACTAAACACACTAATTATAATTTATATGAGAGTCACTTAATAAACACTTTATCGAGGCGCGATTACTTTCCTTCGGTATCAACACTGACTGATTGACTAATTGCCTGCAGCGATGCTCGTGGCCTATTTATACTCGCGCGTCGTATTTCTAGAATTTGCTCGAAGTTCTGGCGGATGCACTGGATGCGGTGGGTATTCTCGATGTTTCTCGAAAATTGGGCGGAGGAGCCGTAGTCGTCTCATATGGGGATTTCACTGGGGGCACTAAGTGAGCATATTAATGCAGTAGCTCGCGTAACAATAGGATATATTTTAAATGATTTTATACCGTTTTTTTTTAATATTTTAATACTGTTCTGGTAATTCCATTGCGTACGCCTATGGATTTCGTAACGTAGGATATGTTGCTGCGGTGGTTCTTCTTTATTAAAAGCTATTATGAAAACGGTTTAGAATTTTTTATAAACTCGTTTTTCGTAAATGAACTTAGATGCCCAACATCAACAGGAATGTAAAAATGGATTTTTGATGGTTTAAAGTTGAAAAAAGTTCATTTATGGTAAATATTTTAGATACTACGTTAACTTTGTATGGCCTGTTTATTTAAAGTAAAGTAATAACAAAATTACATTCAAACGAATTAAATAATTCCACACTCCAACCCTCTCTGAGATAAACGTCAAACGTCTCGGGTTTGTGTATCGTGCTATATTTATTATTAAATCAGGAAGTTCAAAACAAAAGTAGCAAAGCTTCAATGGTATGGTGACATACAATTATTTCAACAAATCAGATATATTATTCAAAATATAACATACTCTCATACTCCTCGCCTTGCTTGTACAATTCACGTTCAGATCGACAACACTATAATAATACCAAATTACATATCTGGGGTTAAGTAATCACCTTAGACAACTTTATATCGCACTTGTATTGTCTTTTTGAGGCTGCAGTAATCGTGACTACGGAATGCATGGTATAAAGACTGTTAGGCCAGCTTGTGAAAAGTCTAAATCGATATATTTGACTGGTTTATTAACTATGATAGAGCCAATCACAAAATCGCTATCAAAAAATGACAATAATTACAATAAGAGATTGACGTTCAAGATTTATTAAAAACCACTAGATGGGGGTTCATACAAGCTCAATAGAGAAATGATTAACAATCTTTAATAAGGGATAAGAAGAAGAGTGACAAAAATCGCTATTAAAAAATCACAAGTATTACAATAGACAAGGAATTGACGTTCAACAACTTACAAAATCACTAGATAAGGGTTTCTTAATGCATTATATTCAATCGCAAAGTCATTTACAATATTTCCTGAGAAAATCGCTATTAAAAAGGGATTGACGTTCAAGAATCATTCAAAAAAGCACTAGATGAGCGTGCATAATGCTTAAAACTCAATAGAGAAATGATTAACAATGTTTAATAAGGGATAAGAAGAAGAGTGACAAAAATCGCTATTAAAAAATCACAAATATTACAATAGACAAGGGATTAACGTTCAAGATTTCTTCAAAAGCACTAGATGAGGGTTCTTACTACCTTAAATTCAATAGTAATTTACAAGTTTTGCTTTGAGATGAGATGAAAACTATGTCAAAATCGCTATTAAGAAATTATTAACAATCTTTAATAAGGGATGAGATGAAGATTGTCAAAAATCGCTATTAAAAAATCACAAATATTACAATAGACAAGGGTTTGACGTTCAAGATTCCTTCAAAAGCACTAGATAAGGGGTTCTTAATGCTTTATACTCAATAACAAAGTGATTTACAATGTTTAATGAGGGATGAGATGTAGACTGTCAAAAATCGCTATTAAATAATCACAAATATTACAATAGACAAGGGATTGACGTTCAAGATTTCTTTAAAAGCACTAGATGAGGGTTCTTACTACCTTAAATTCAATAGAAACGTAATTTACAATTTTTGCTCTTAGATGAGATGAAGACTATGTAAAAAATCGCTATTGTCAAAAATCGCTATAAAGAAATCACAAGTATTATAATAGACAAGGAATTGACGTTCAACATCTTACAAAATCACTAGATAGGGGGTTCTTAATGCATTATATTCAATAGCAAAGTCATTTACAATATTTGCTGAGAAAATCGCTATTAAAAAGGGATTGACGTTCAAGAATCATTCAAAAGCACTAGATGAGAGTGCATAATGCTTGAAACTCGATAGAGAAATGATTAACAATGTTTAATAAGGGATAAGAAGAAGACTGTCAAAAATCGCTATTAAAAAATCACAAATATTACAATAGACAAGGGATTAGCGTTCAAGATTTCTTCAAAAGCACTAGAAGAGGGTTCTTACTACCTTAAATTCAATAGAAACGTAATTTACAAGTTTTGCTTTGAGATGAGATGAAAACTATGTCAAAATCGCTATTAAGAAATTATTAATAATCTTTAATAAGGGATGAGATGAAGATTGTCAAAAATCGCTATTAAAAAATCACAAATATAAAAATAGACCAGTGATTTACGTTCAAGATTCCCTCAAAAGCACTAGATAAGGGGTTATTAATGCATTATATTCAATAGCAAAGTCATTTACAATATTTACTGAGAAAATCGCTATTAAAAAGGGATTGACGTTCAAGAATCATTCAAAAGCACTAGATGAGAGTGCCTAATGCTTGAAACTCGATAGAGAAATGATTAACAATGTTTAATAAGGGATAAGAAGAAGACTGTCAAAAATCGCTATTAAAAAATCACAAATATTACAATAGACAAGAGATTAGCGTTCAAGATTTCTTCAAAAGCACTAGAAGAGGGTTCTTACTACCTTAAATTCAATAGAAACGTAATTTACAAGTTTTGCTTTGAGATGAGATGAAAACTATGTCAAAATCGCTATTAAGAAATTATTAATAATCTTTAATAAGGGATGAGATGAAGATTGTCAAAAATCGCTATTAACAAATCACAAATATAAAAATAGACCAGTGATTTACGTTCAAGATTCCCTCAAAAGCACTAGATAAGGGGTTATTAATGCATTATATTCAATAGCAAAGTCATTTACAATATTTGCTGAGAAAATCGCTATTAAAAAGGGATTGACGTTCAAGAATCATTCAAAAGCACTAGATGAGAGTGCCTAATGCTTGAAACTCAATAGAGAAATGATTAACAATGTTTAATAAGGGATAAGAAGAAGACTGTCAAAAATCGCTATTAAAAAATCACAAATATTACAATAGACAAGGGATTAACGTTCAAGATTCCTTCAAAAGCACTAGGTGGGGATCTTAATGCTTAATACTCAATAACAAAGTGATTTACAATGTTTAATGAGGGATGAGATGTAGACTGTCAAAAATCGCTATTAAATAATCACAGATATTACAATAGACAAGGGTTTGACGTTCAAGATTTCTTCAAAAGCACTAGATGAGGGTTCTTACTACCTTAAATTCAATAGAAACGTAATTTTCAATTTTTGCTCTTAGATGAGATGAAGACTATGTCAAAAATCGCTATTGTCAAAATCGCTATTAAAAAATCACAACTATTACAATAGACAAGGGATTGACGTTCAAGAATTTACAATAGCTCTAGATAAGGGGTTCCTCATGCTTTATACTCAATTGCAAAGTGATTTACAATATTTGCTGATAAAATCGCCATTAAAAAGGAATTGCTGTTCAAGAATCATTGAAACGCATTAGATGAGGGTTCACACCGCTTGAAACTCAATAGAAAGATGATTAACAATGTTTAATGAGGGATTAGATAAAGACTGTCAAAAATCGCTATTAAAAAATCACAAATATTACAATAGACAAGGAATTGACGTTGAAGAATCATTCAAAAGCACTAGATGAGGGTTCATGCGTTCATACTGATTGAAACACAATGGAGAAATGATTAACAATGAGGGATGAGATAAAGACTGTCAAAAATCGCTATTAAAAAATCACAAAAATTGCAACAGACAAGGGATTGACGTTCAAGATTTCTTCAAAAGCACTAGATGAGAGCTCTTACTACCTTAAATTCAAAAGAGATGAGACGAAGACCATGTCAAAAATCGCTATTGTAAAAAATCGCTATTAAGAAATCACAAATATCACAATACACAAGGGATTCACGTTCAAGAATCATTCAAAAGCCCTATATGAGGGTTCATACTAATTAAAATAGAATAGAGAAATGGTTAACAATGTTTAATAGGGGATGAGATAAAGACAGTCAAAAATCGCTATTAAAAAATCACAAAAATTGCAACAGACAAGGGATTGACGTTCAATATTTCTTCAAAAGCACTAGATAAGGGCTCTTACTACCTTAAATTCAAAAGAGATGAGACGAAGACTATGTCAAAAATCGCTATTGTAAAAAATCGCTATTAAGAAATCACAAATATTACAATAGACAAGGGATTGACATTCAAGAATCATTCAAAAGCACTAGATGAGGGTTCATACTGATTGGAATACAATAGAGAAATGATTAACAATATTTAATGGGGGATGAGATAAAGACTGTCAAAAATCGCTATTAAAAAATCACAAAAATTGCAACAGACAAGGGATTGACGTTCAAGATTTCTTCAAAAGCACTAGATAAGGGCTCTTACTACCTTAAATTCAAAAGAGATGAGACGAAGACTATGTCAAAAATCGCTATTGTGAAAAATCGCTATTAAGAAATCACAAATATTACAATGGACAAGGTATTGACATTCAAGAATCATTCAAAAGCACTAGATGAGGGTTCATACTGATTGGAATACAATAGAGAAATGATTAACAATATTTAATAAGGGATGAGATAAAAACTGTCAAAAATCGCTATTAAAAAATCACAAATATTGCAATAGACAAGGGATTGATGTTCAAGATTTTTTCAAAAAGCACTAAATGAGGGTTCTTACTACGTTAAATTATAAAGAGGTGAACTGAAGACTATGTCAAAAATCGTTATTGTCAAAGATCGCTATTAAGAAATCACAAGTATTATAATAGACGAGGGATTGACGTTCAAGATTTCTTCAAAACCACTAGATGAGGGCTCATACTGGCTTAAGCTCATTAGAGAAATTATTAACAATGTTTAATAGGGGATGAGATAAATATTGTCAAAAATCGCTATTAAAAAATCACAAGTATTACAATAGACAAGGGATTGACGTTCAAGAATTTACAAAAGCTCTAGATAAGGGGTTCTCAATGCTTTATATTCAATAGCAAAGTGATTTACAATATTTGCTGAGAAAATCGCTATTAAAAAGGAGTTGTCGTTCAAGAATCATTCAAAAGCACTGGATGAGGGTTGATAGTGCTTGAAACTCAATAGAGACATGATTAACAATGTTTAATGAGGGATGAGATAAAGACTGTCAAAAATCGCTATTAAAAAAATCACAAATATTACAATAGACAAGGAATTGACGTTGAAGAATCATTCAAAAGCACTAGATGATGGTTTATAGGTTCATACTGATTGAAACACAATGGAGAAATGATTAACAATGAGGAATGAGATAAAGACTGTCAAAAATCGCTATTAAAAAATCACAAATATTGCAATAGACAAGGGATTGACGTTCAAGAATCATTCAAAAGCCCTAGATGAGGGTTCATACTGATTGAAATAGAATAGAGAAATGGTTAACAATGTTTAATAAGGGATGAGATAAAGACAGTCAAAAATCGCTATTAAAAATCACGAATATTGCAATAGACAAGGGATTGACGTTCAAGAATCATTCAAAAGCCCTAGATGAGGGTTCATACTGATTGAAATAGAATAGAGAAATGGTTAACAATGTTTAATAAGGGATGAGATAAAGACAGTCAAAAATCGCTATTAAAAATCACAAATATTGCAATAGACAAGGGATTGACGTTCAAAATTTCTTCAAAAGCACTAGATGAGGGTTCTTACTACCTTAAATTCAAAAGAGGTGAAATGAAAACTATGTCAAAAATCTCTATTGTCAAAGATCGCTATTAAGAAATCAGTATTATAATAGACAAGGGATTGACGTTCAAGATCTTGGAATCTATGGATGTTCATGAAAAACAATAGAAATAGAAGAGAACGGGTCTCGTTAAGACGGGAAGAATCACCAGACAATATTGCGTACCTATCCATATTAGAAGGAACTGGCCTAGTTTAGAGTTGTTTATTTGCAACTGCCAAACGTACACAACGTATGCGGCTAATTGAAATGAACAAGGTGTAGTTTATGAATATTGGCTCAATGATTTAATGATACTAGCTTTGTCGGGAAATTTTGTTTCAAACCAATGTACCTACGGTTAAAATATCTTATAAAAACAAGACGAGAAATGAGAGATTTTCTAACTAGATTCTAGTCGAGTTGCAGGTCATAAATAATTGTAAGGTAAAACTTTTGAGATGGGCAAACTTTTAATTGTACCTACATATGTTTCTGTGAAATATGCAATAAACAATTAAATGAAGGTATCGAAACTGGTTATAATGTGAGGTTGGTTAGGAAACGTCTGGAATAGAGAAAATGCTGCAAAAAATATTTGACTAAGAGAGCCACTGTTTTATAAACACTTGAAAAAGTTTCAAAAACGCGGAAAAAACAGATAGAAACTATTACTGCTTCAAATATGTGCATTTCTAGATGAATTATCCACAGATTTGAGTTAAACCTTATTTTTAATTAAAAGCTTTATTATTGTAGATATGTGTATTCTGCAAAAACGAATGGCCTAAAAGATTTTTTTGGCTTCCCCCAAGTTGAAAATTTAGATTCTACTCCACAGAGTATCCTCTCCACAAACGATTTACCAAAAAATTCACTTTCTTGGTCAATAATTGTAAAACTTTTGAAAAACGATCAAAATTTTCGAAAAATTGTCAAAAATTTTGAAAAATTGTCAAAAATGATCAATAATTGTCAAAATTGGTCAATAATTGTCAAAAATGGTCAATAATTGTCATAACCTGTCAAAAATGCTCAAAAATTGTCAAAAACGGTCAATAATTGTTAAAATTTGGAAAAATGGTCTAAAATGGTCAAAATTTTTGAAAAATTGTCAAAAATGATCAATAATTGTCAAAATTGATCAATAATGGTCAAAATTGGTCAATAATTGTCAAAAATGGTCAATAATTGTTAAAATTTGAAAAAATGGTAGATAATTTTCAAAATTTCTGAAAAACGGTCAAAATTTTCGAAAAATTGTCAAAAATGGTCAATAATTGTTAAAAAAAGCTATGATTATGAGGTTTTATGACAATATCATCGGGTTGCTTTGTAATAGTTGGGCTGAATGTTATAAATTTCGTTTTTTTGACATTTAATGTTAGTTTATTATGATTTAACCACAATCTTAATTTTCTTAAATCGCGAAAATTTTGGATTTTTCCCAATCATTACCAGTAATAATTATACAAAGTTAGAAATGTAGGTGGATGCTTCTATTACTGCTTCAAATATGTGCATTTCTAGATTAATCTTCTACAGATTAAACCTTATTTTTAATTAAAAGATTTATTATTGTAGATATGTGTATTCTGCAAAAACGAATGGCCTAAAAGATTTTTTTGGCTTCCCCCAAGTTGAAAATTTAGATTCTACTCCACAGAGTATCCTATCCACAAACGATTTACCAAAAAATTCACTTTCCTGGTCAATAATTGTAAAACTTTTGAAAAACGATCAAAATTTTCGAAAAATTGTCAAAAATTTTGAAAAATTGTCAAAAATGATCAATAATTGTCAAAATTGGTCAATAATTGTCAAAAATGGTCAATAATTATCATAACCTGTCAAAAATGCTCAAAAATTGTCAAAAACGGTCAATAATTGTTAAAATTTGGAAAAATGGTCTAAAATGGTCAACATTTTTGAAAAATTGTCAAAAATGATCAATAATTGTCAAAATTGATCAATAATGGTCAAAATTGGTCAATAATTGTCAAAAATGGTCAATAATTGTTAAAATTTGAAAAAATGGTAGATAATTTTCAAAATTTCTGAAAAACGGTCAAAATTTTCGAAAAATTGTCAAAAATGGTCAATAATTGTTAAAAAAAGCTATGATTATGAGGTTTTATGACAATATCATCGGGTTGCTTTGTAATAGTTGGGCTGAATGTTATAAATTTCGTTTTTTTAACATTTAATGTTAGTTTATTATGATTTAACCTCAATCTTAATTTTCTTAAATCGCGAAAATTTTGGATTCTTCCCAATCATTACCAGTAATAATTATACAAAGTTAGAAATGTAGGTGGATGCTTCTATTACTGCTTCAAATATGTGCATTTCTAGATGAATCTTCTACAGATTAAACCTTATTTTTAATTAAAAGCTTCATTATTGTAGATATGTGTATTCTGCAAAAACGAATGGCCTAAAAGATTTTTTTGGCTTCCCCCAAGTTGAAAATTTAGATTCTACTCCACAAACGATTTACCAAAAAATTCACTCTCCTGGTCAAAAATTGTAAAAATTTTGAAAAACGGTCAAAATTTTCGAAAGATTGTCAAAAATGATCAATAATTATCAAAATTGGTCAATAATTGTCAAAAATGGTCAATAATTGTTAAAATTTGAAAAAATGGTCAAACATTTTGGAAAAATGGTCAATTATTGTCAAAATTTTTGAAAAATGGTCAATAATTGTCATAACCTGTCAAAAATGCTCAAAAATTGTCAAAAACGGTCAATAATTTTTAAAATTTGGAAAAATTGTCAAAAAAAAATTCACTATTTCCTGGTCAATAATTGTAAAAATTTTGAAAAACGGTCAAAATTGTCAAAAACGGTCAAAATTTTGAAAAATTGTCAAAAATGATCAATAATTGTCAAAATTGGTCAATAATTGTCAAAAATGGTCAATAATTGTTAAAATTTGAAAAAATGGTCAAAAATTTTGGAAAAACGGTCAATAATTGTCAAAATTTTTGAAAAATGTTAAGTTATCACGACTAGTTTTAACTAAAAACCATTAAGCTAAATTACTCGACACCTTATTATTTTTTCGAAAAACTTTCAATGTTAAGGAATCGTTTATCAATAACAATTTGCTAGTTTGTGTGACATATTGTAACCGCTTTGAAGCTTTGACCGTTTTCCCATTTACTTTAAAGACAGATTATTGCTTTGTTACTTGAGCGCTCTATCATTAAGATGATATTATGATCGAAGTTAATCGTTTTCACGTATTTTTTAACACGACCATGGGAGTATCATAATATTAAGCAAACTGACAATTTTATACCGCCTAATATAGACATTCTAATTACGAATCAAATTTCTAGATAAGTATATTCATAAGTTTTTTGATAGAGCCGAAATAAAGTATCTAATATCGTTCGAATGGAAAAAGGAGGAGGTTTGTAATTCGATTATTAGTTACAAAAAAACAAGAGCTGAAAGGATTTGAAGAATGAGAACAGTCGAAAGACAATTTTGAAGCTTGCTTCTTATTGCACGATATAGGACTTTTGGGAACGCTACGTTAAAATTTTGAAAAATGATCAAAAATTGTTAAAATTTTGAAAAAATGGTCAATAATTATAAAAAACGTTCAAAATGGTCAATAATTGTTGAAAATTGTCAAATTTTTTGAAAAATGGTCGAAATTTTTGAAAAATTGTCAAAAATGGTCAAAATTTTGAAAAAACTGTCAAAAATGGTCAATAATTGACAGAATCTGTCAAAAATTGACAAAAACTGTCAAAAATGGTCAAAAATAGTCAATAATTGTAAAAAAAATTTAAGTTGTCAAAAATGGTCAATAATTACAAAAAACTGTCAAAAATGGTCAATAATTATTAAAAATCGTCAATAATTGTTAAAAATTGTCAAAATTTTTGAAAAATGGTCAAAATTTTTGAAAAATTGTCAAAAATGGTCAATAATTGTCAGAACCTGTCAAAAATGCTCAAAAATTGTTAAAAATGGTCAATAATTGGTAAAATTTGGAAAAATGGTCTAAAATGGTCAAAAATTTTGAAAAATTGTCAAAAATGATCAATAATTGTCAAAATTGGTCAATAATTGTTAAAATTTGAAAAAATGGTCAAAAATTTTGAAAAAATTGTCAATAATTATAGAGATCTACAACTTTTATGATCAACTTTTTATTCTAGGAACTCAGCTTTGGCCGGAAACCGCAATAATGTCTTTTTCCACCCCCGCAAAAAAGTGTGTTTTACCGAAAAAACGTCATAACTCGAAAAATTTCCAATATTTTAGATTGAAATTTTTTTTCATGGTTTGTGACTATTAAAGCTACCTTCTACTAAATTTTCATCTGAATCGAACATTTTTTAACGAAACCAAAAATAAAAAACGAAAAATGCACTTTTTGGCGTTTTTCGAATTAATTTTGAGGTTATGTGGAAAAGTCACTAATGTAAAAGTTGTAGATTTTTTCAAGATCTACAACTTTTATAATCAACTTTTTATTCTAGGAACTCAACTTTGGCCGGAAATCGCAATAATGTCTTTTTCCACTCCACAAAAATAGTGTTTTTTACCAAAAAAACGTCATAACTCGAAAAATTTCCAATTGTTTTATGGTTTGTGACTGTCAAAGCTACCTTCTACTAAATTTTCATCAAAATCGAACATTTTTTAAGGAAACTAATAATAAAAAACTAAAAATGCAGTTTTTTGCGTTTTTAGAGCTAATTTTGAAGTTATGTGAAAAAGTCACTAATTGAAAAGTTGTAGATTTTTTCAAGAGCTACAACTTTTATGATCAACTTTTTTCTCTAGAACCTCAACTTTGGCCGGAAATCGCAATAATGTCTTTTTCCATCCCCCAAAAAGGTGATTTTTACCGAAAACACGTCAAAATTAGGAAAATCTCGGATCGTTAACGTATCGATAAATTAATATTCGATATTCTACTGTATCGATACTTTACGTTCCGATCCGTATCGATACCTAATATCGATACTTTCTAGTGTATCGCGCAACCCTAAGACAGAGACCAGAAAGCGCTTTTTAGTGAAGCCGTAGTTAAAATTTCGTGGTCAACTTTTTTTTGGAATTCCTTCAGTAATTTATTGCTACGCCTTTGCTATTTCTAGTAATAACAAGCGGTGTTTAGAAAATTCTTCAGAGGGAAAATCAATTTCGAAATGGAATTTATACAAAATTGATTTTGTGATCAAATGGCGTTGTACATAAAACAGATAATGTTCGTCGGCGTTTATTGGATACCGAAACTCATATTATACTCGAATAAAACGTGAAGATTAAATGCAACAATAATTTATTTAGGTGCGCATGTCCGTTGTTGTAAACTGGAACGTTTTCCTGGTTGTTACTTGTTAATTGAAAAGTTTTATTCAAAAAAAGTAAATACCTTAGTTATTTTTCTTCTTCTTAATTTATATTTATACCGTTTATCAGTGAAAAAACCGCAACATAAAACCGATTCATTTTGATTGGCGTTAAATATTTGAATAGTGTAACAGTAAACTTTAGTGACCGCAACCATTTATTGCAAATAGTTTTTTTTTGCTCATCAACATGAAATTTAAAGGTTTATTTAATACCCAGTGATGAAATTTACAAAAAGTCTTACCATGGAAATGGCAGCAGACGAGGTGAAACATTTCGCAAAGATGCATGAAAAACGGCTTCACAACCACAAGAACGTCGAAGCAATCCAGCTGCTGGACCAACGTGGAATAGTGAGAAAACTCAAAAGGACCAAACATTTTGAGCTAGTGTAGTGGGTTTAAAGCAGAGCACAGTGCGAGTTGTGTAGTTAAACCAAGAAATATTTCTTTCTATAAATTCTCTACAGTATTCGCCAGCTAACTTGATGTCCCAGAAATTACCAACTAAGAGAGACAGAGTAATAATGCCCTGTCTACTCGGCTGCTATTGGTGGTAAAATTTTGACAAACGCCAATTGCATCGAACCTTATCAGGTGTTAAGATTTTCAGTAGCGTAGCGTCACACAGTTATTGTTTCTGCTTTGTACAATAAAGTGTTTGTAAAACAAACAGATATGTTTTATGACGTCAACCCTCTTGTGATTCCTCTAGATGGAAGTGATTCCAGTAGCGGCAGTGAGTCAGATTCTTCGTAAAGATAAAAACTGTTTATACCTATTCTTAGAAACATACCTAGCTTAAATAATTTCCCATTATCTTGTGTTTCTTTTATTCTCATTACTACCTGGAAGAAATTATTTAGTTTCTAACAAATTTTAATTATAGTCCGTCCGGAAATATAAGATCCTAACTTTATAATCTTCAATTAGATAAATAACATGTTATTGTGATGGGTACCTTATTGTTAAAATATTATTTATGTACTCAGAATTCAGGTATAAAGCAGATCCGTTTCTATTAAAATCAATATACCAATAATTATAACAAAGAATTAAATATTATTTATTAAGTTAGGATCATATATTTCCGGACGGACTTTACTTTATTAATTGTACAAGTTGTGTTAATTTGTAACAGAAAGCGTACCCTCAGAACTTGCACGGCACTGTTTACAGTTATCGGATGGGCGGCGTCAATAGCTCCCTAGAAAGCATTTAGGACATCAAGTTAGCTGGCGAATACTGTAGCTGGATTTGGATAAATTTTAGTGAGAAGTTTCGTAGGTTCGGTATACAGAGCAAAATTTGTAAATATTGCAAATAAATGTCAACACATAAGATCAGCCATAAATTTACGTTTTACTATTTTAAATGTCTGGTTGAAATACAGATTTTTTATAGGGTTCATATCAAACGGTTGTTTGACCATTTTTGACCATTTTTGACCATTTTTGACAGTTTTTCTATAATTTTTGACCATTTTTTCAAAATTTTGACAATTTTTCGAAATTTTAACAGTTATTGACCATTTTTGACAGTTTCTGACAATTATTACCCATTTTTGAAAATGTTTCAAATATTTTAACCATTTTTCAAAAATTTTGACAATCTACTACAATTATTGATCATTTTTGACAGTTTTTTATAATTATTGACCATTTTTTCAAAAGTTTGACAGTTTTTGACCATTTTTCCAAATTTCAACAATTATTGACCAATTTTTACAGTTTCTGAAAATTATTGACCATTTTTGACAATTTTTCAAAAATTTCGACCATTTTTCAAAAATTTTGACAATTTGCAACAATTATTGACCATTTTTTACAGTTTTTTATAATTATTGTCCATTTTTTCAAAATTTTAACAATTTTTGACTATTTTTCAAAATTTCAACAATTATTGACCATTTTTGACAGTTTCTGATAATTATTGACCATTTTTGACAACTTTCAAAAATTTTAACAATTATTGACTATTTTTGACCATTTTTTAAAATATTTAACAATTTTTGACCATTTTTGACCATTTTTGACCATTTTTGACCATTTTTGTCAGTTTTTGACAGTTTGTAACAGAAAGCGTATCCTCAGAACTTGCACGGCACTGTTTACAGTTATCGGATGGGCGGCGTCAATAGCTCCCTAGAAAGCATTTAGGACATCAAGTTAGCTGGCGGATACTGTAGTTGGATTTGGATAAATTTTAGTGAGAAGTTTAGTAGGTTCGGTATACAGAGCAAAATTTGTAAATATTGCAAATAAATGTCAACACATAAGATCAGCCATAAATTCACGTTTTACTATTTTAAATGTCTGGTTGAAATACAGAATTTTTATAGGGTTCATATTAAACGGTTGTTTGACCATTTTTGACCATTTTTGACAGTTTTTCTATAATTTTTGACCATTTTTTCAAAATTTTGACAATTTTTCGAAATTTTAACAGTTATTGACCATTTTTGACAGTTTCTGACAATTATTACCCATTTTTGACAATGTTTCAAATATTTTGACCATTTTTCAAAAATTTTGACAATCTACTACAATTATTGACCATTTTTGACAGTTTTTTATAATTATTGACCATTTTTTCAAAAGTTTGACAATTTTTGACCATTTTTCCAAATTTCAACAATTATTGACCAATTTTTACAGTTTCTGAAAATTATTGACCATTTTTGACAATTTTTCAAAAATTTCGACCATTTTTCAAAAATTTTGACAATTTTCAACAATTATTGACCATTTTTTACAGTTTTTTATAATTATTGTCCATTTTTTCAAAATTTTAACAATTTTTGACTATTTTTCAAAATTTTAACAATTATTGACCATTTTTGACAGTTTCTGATAATTATTGACCATTTTTGACAACTTTCAAAAATTTTGACAATTATTGACTATTTTTGACCATTCTTTAAAATATTTAACAATTTTTGACCATTTTTGACAATTTGTAACAGAAAGCGTATCCTCAGAACTTGCACGGCACTGTTTACAGTTATCGGATGGGCGGCGTCAATAGCTCCCTAGAAAGCATTAGGACATCAAGTTAGCTGGCGAATACTGTAGTTGGATTTGGATAAATTTTAGTGAGAAGTTTCGTAGGTTCGGTATACAGAGCGAAATTTGTAAATATTGCAAATAAATGTCAACACATAAGATCAGCCATAAATTCACGTTTTACTATTTTAAATGTTTGGCTGAAATACAGATTTTTTTATAGGGTTCATATTAAACGGTTGTTTATATAAACCGCTTAAATTTCTCGCTGGATACACCCCGTTAATCGGCGTGAAGTGTAAAGATCAATTTCAATAGAATAAAAACCAATTGTAGAGATTTCTTTTTAGATTGGTTTAAACATTCTTTTGTGAAGAGAACAACAAGAATTTATCTAACGGCTTGTCGTGTTTTACGCTCAAATCCATTGGATGTAAAAAAAGAGTAGGTAAATGCCGAATAAAATGGATTTTGAATTTTAAATGTGGTATTGTTAGTTTTTTGATAAAACTTGAATAGTGCCTATTTTCTGGGTTGATAAGTTACAGGGTGTACCAATCTTACAACAAAGTTCGATATATGTTATAAAGAAAAATAGTAGATGTCTTTAAGGTCCATATTTTGAAATTATCTCGAACTATACAGAGTGTTGCATAACTCCGTTACAAACCGAACATGTGATTCTTTAAATAAGAACCCCTGTATATTATACCGAATACGGATTGCTCACATTTTTTTGAAGCTATTGATATAAGGTTTTGCTAAGTTATTTGAAAGATATGGACACTTTTAAGTAAAAATCGTAGGTAAATCAACAAGTTATTTATTATACAAGTGCGTGAAGTGATACTTTTTCGCAACGAGTGCGCAAAAGTAATTCACGCATGAGTATCATACAATGTTTTATCTACGACCACATTAAAAATACTTTCCCTTAATTATATATTACATAACCTCTCTTTTTAATAATTGTGTTTGAATTATTGCCTACCTTCATCATAAGAAATTCATTATCTGGTGCTCCATTTATAAAATCTGTTCTCTTGTGAAAATTTTTGATTTTTTTGGTTTATCTGCTCTCTGATTGTCGTTTTATGAAGGTAATAAGTTTATGAAATTTACTTATATCAATGTTTAAATTTAAATTTATGGTAGTTTTCAACATTGAATGATGGGACCATAACATTGATGATTTCCATTGACTTTTCCGAGAAATATGCAATAAGATCATTTTCCGTCTAATTTTTTATTTTTTTAATGTTACACCAATCCAAAAAAAAAGGTGAGCGGTCGTCGGACCGCCGACAGAAGCTTTTGCTTCTTATGCACAATAAAATGACCATTTTTTGCCAATTTTCGAAAATTTTGACCATTTTTCTAAAATTTTGACAATTATTGACCATTTTTGACAATTATTGACCAATTTTGACAGTTTTGACAATTATTGATCATTTTTGACAATTTTTCAAGAATTTTGACCATTATAGACCATTTTTCCAAATTTGAACAATTATTGACCATTTTTTCAAATTTTAACAATTATTTACCATTTTTGACAATTTTTGAGCATTTCTTACAGGTTCTGACAATTATTGACAATTTTTCAAAAATTTTTAACAGTGATTGACCATTTTTAACAGTTTTATATAATTATTGACCTTTTTTTTTAATTCTGACAATTTTTGACGATTTTTCGAAAATTTTGACCATTTTTCGAAAATTTTTACCTTTTTCAAAAATTTTGACAATTTTTGACAATTATTGACCATTTTTTCAAAATTTTTGACAATTTTTGACCATTTTTTCAAATTTTAACAATTATTGATCATTTTTGACAATTTTTCAAAAATTTTGACCATTTTAGATCATTTTTCCTAATTTTAACAATTATTGACCATTTTTGACAATTATCGACCAATTTTGACAGTTTTGACAATTATTGATCATTTTTGACCATTTTTCAAAAATTTCGACTATTTTTCCAAATTTGAACAATTATTGACCATTTTTGACAATTATTGAGCATTTTTGACAGGTTCTGACAATTATTGACATCTTTTCAAAAATGTTGACCATTTTTCAAAAATTTTTAACAGTAATTGACCATTTTTGACAGTTTTTTATAATAATTGACCATTTTTTTTAAATTCTGACAATTATTGACCATTTTTTCAAAATTTTTGACAATTATTGACCATTTTTTCAAATTTTAACAATTATCGACCATTTTTGACAATTATTGACCAGTTTCGACAATTATTGATCATTTTTGACAATTTTTCAAAAATCTTGACCAGTTTAGAATATTTTTCCAAATTTTAACAATTATCGACCATTTTTGATAATTATTAACCAATTTTGACAGTTTTGACAATTATTGATCGTTTTTGACAATTTTTCAAAAATTTTGACCGTTTTAGACCATTTTTTCAAATTTTAACAATTATTGACCATTTTTGACAAATATTGACCAATTTTGACAGTTTTGACAATTATTGATCATTTTTGACAATTTTTCAAAAATTTTGACCACTTTAGACCATCTTTTTGAAATTGTAACAATTATTGACCATTTTTGACAATTATTGACCAATTTTGACAATTATTGATCATTTTTGACAATTTTTACAAAAATTTTGACCATTTTAGACCATTTTTCCAAATTTTAACAATTATTGACCATTTTTGACAGATTCTGACAATTATTGACCATTTTTGACAATTTTTCAAATATTTTGACTATTTTTCAAAAATTTTGACAATGTTCAACAATTATTGACCATTTTTGACAGTTTTATATAATTATTGACCATTTTTTCAAAAGTTTCACAATTTTTGACCATTCTTCCAAATTTTAACAATTATTGACTATTTTTGACAGTTTCTGACAATTATTGACCATTTTTGACAGTTTTTCAAAAATTTTGACCATTTTTCAAAAATGTTGACAATTTTCAACAATTATTGACAGTTTTTTATAATTATTGTCCATTTTTTCAAAATTTTAACAATTTTTGACCATTTTTCCAAATTTTAACAATTATTGACCATTTTTGACAGTTTCTGATAATTATTGACCATTTTTGACAACTTTCAAAAATTTTGACAATTATTGACTATTTTTGACCATTTTTTAAAATATTTAACAATTTTTGACCATTTTTGACAATTTTTGACAGATTCTGACAATTATTGACCATTCGTGTTTCACACTTCTTAATGACAGTACAAAATTATGACAATTACAGAACCTTTGACAGAAAACAAAACACAAAATTATCTAAGGTAACTTATTATGTTTCCTAACAGAGTTTCGTAATTTGATGCAATATCTCCGTATTTGAATAAATTTTAAATATTTTCTCTTTTGTATACAGGGTGGACGGAAACTAGAACCTTTAATTTTCTTTCTTCTTTCAAATGAAACACCCTGTATTTTATAGCACAAACAGTATATGTACCTTTAATTTTTGTAAACCATTCCCCATACCCAAAATTTATTGAGACAGAGTTATTTATTTCTACCCCTTCGATGGCACCGAAAAAAATTTCCTTTTGTACATTGTGTTCTCATCAGTATATTTATTTTTTATATAAATATCAGCCTGGCTCTTCTTGCTTGAATTTATTTTTGTAAATATTAACATTAGCATGTCTACCCCTTCAAAGGCACCTTTTTCATCTAGTATTCTTATTAATATATAATGTTGCGAGGTCACCCACTCAAAGCCGGCCCTGTCCCTCGACTGTAAATTTTGGTGGCTGCGCCCCTTTCGAGAACATTCGAGTTTATTGCTTTGTTTGTGCATAAGACGGGCGCGGAAGGTACTGGAATTTCTAGAGTTGAGAAGGACTATATATACGCGGGTTTTTGAGTGCGTAAAAACAATTAGTGAAACGAAGACAAAAAGTTAGTTCACAGACAGTTTACAGAAGCTCTTAAAAATCGGACAGTGAATGAAATAGTGCAGATAAATAGTGTAATATTCAAGAGGTAAAAATAAATTAGAACTATTATACCGGGTGTAAATAAATTAGTAGAGATTAAGTGAAGTGTGTATATAAATAAAGTTTTATACAGTGTGTGTTTCTATAAATAAATAAATAGTAATTAGCCATAGTAGTGTGTATAATTTTATCCCACAAGTAAAAACATTACAATAATCTGACTTCCAGTTTTAGTTTTACTAAATATCCATTTAATTTCCTAAAAAGAACATAATTTCTCTCGCTCTCGCTCTTAGAAATCGGACAGTGAATGAAATAGTGCAGATAAATAGTGTAATATTCAAGAGGTAAAAATAAATTAGAACTATTATACCGAGTGTAAATAAATTAGTAGACATTAAGTAAAGTGTGTATATAAATTAAGTTTAATACAGTGTGTGTTTCTATAAATAAATAAATAGTAATTAGCAATAGTAGTGTGTATAATTTTATCCCACAAGTAAAAACCTTACAATAATCTGACTTCCAGAAAAAGAAAAAGAACATAATTTTGTATCATCATAAAATAATAAAGAAAATCAATATTTTAATTGATCCACAATTAATCGCATTACATTATAAATGGTCTGATTAAATGCAATAAATTGTTAATAAAGCCGACCCTGCACCAGGGCGGTGTATCAAACAGCTTAAAAGCTGCGGGGCTATTATTGTGTGACTTAAAAGTACATACCTCCCGCTTGGATCATAATATGCTTTAACAGACACCTAACCAGCGGCCTTTTACAAAAGGGCTCAAATATGTTTTATGGTTTATAAAGAGTCATGTTGACTTAAGCGATTTCGATTTTTGGACTGTCACAAATTAAACAATGGAAAATAACATAAATTTATTTATTTGTATAGTAAAATGAGAATGAGAGATTTATATATATATATATATATATATATATATATATATATATTTTTTTTTTTATTTAAATAATAGTAGACAAGGTCGGCGTTGTGTCAGGTACGGTTTACTGAATTTTGTTTATTTAATGTTATTTTTTTTACACAAAGCAAGACGAGGACATATTTTTTGTCTATAGTTCTTTCGCCATCAGAAGAGAGTAATAAAACCTAATTATGTATGCAAACTACAGCAGCGGTGGCTCACATGGGCCGGCAACGACATTGGGTCTAAAGTAAATATTTATAGACTATCATTATAAATATAATTCTATAAATGTACGCCCATGGTTTACTGGTTTCCGATAATTTTAATACTCTCTCCTGATGGCGAAACAACTATAGCAACCAATATAACTCATTACTTTTTTGTAGATGTGGGGCTCTTTGGATTGATTTATCGGGTGGAAAAAAAATTATTACAAAAGCTACATTGAGAAAAACCTAGGAATTATTCACAAACTTGTATGTCCACCGCTAGAGGGTGTAACTGAATTTAAGAAATTTTGAAATCCTAACATTACAAATTTTACCCAATTAAGCATCATAACAAAAATATACATCGATTCTTTAAATAATTTGAGATTACAATAGGGAGAGTACAAGAAAGGAGGACCATCTGAATGTATTGAAAAGTGTCCATCGAAAGGGGAGCAAATGAAGTAGCAAGTGGAAAGATTTTAAAAAGCAGCGCCATGAATTAATTATTAGAGTAAGATACAAAATTAAAAAAGGAAAGAAATACTTTTTTACAACTCATCAAAAATAATGAGAAAAATATTTTTCACTATTATAATATATTTTTATCATATTGATAGCACGATTTCGGGTAAGACACCCTAAAACCGCAATAAACCATTTTGTTACCTTAATTAAAAAGGTCCTGTTAATCTCAGGGTGGGATTCGAAATAAAAAACTGATATAGTTGAAATGTTGATTTAATATAAAATATTGTTGGTTGTCATATGGATAACCAAAAAAAAAACAAGGCCTTGCCTAAAAAGTGGTAACGCTAAAAACTCCCTAAAGTAGTTCCGCTGTACCTCACGATTTATATGAAGTTGGCTTTCACAAATTATTTAGGTTATTCTAGGTTAATAGAAAGCATGGGAAGATTTATAGAAAAAAAGAAAAGTTTTACACTATCCAATCTAACCTTAAGGGTGGTTGGATACAGGATTATATTAATGAACTACCTTTGTATGCATACGTTGGCTTACAAACTCTAGTGATTGTGCTAATTGTTATTAAATAATATACAAGTTGTCCTCAACAGAGGGTAAAGACACCAGGAAACTAAGTTCCTCAGTAGGTATGACCAAATACTCTACTTACAATACTTTTTCATAAAGATATTTGTTATTTCAGTCAAATGTGTTTTCTACTCAAACCCCTGGATTCCTTGTTAAAAGTAAGGTATGAAGGTTACCTGTTTACAATCGGGTGCTGTGGTGTGTCCCTCCAAAAGAACTGATGGTGGCTTACTATATCTTGTAGGTAGAGGTGTATCCGATATGATGACTGGGTGTAGATGATGTACCTTATAGATGATGTCGATGCAGGAATGAAATGAAGATATCGATGTATAAAATAAAGCCAAAGAATGAAGAAATAACCAAAGAAAGAAGATAGACAGAAGAACGAAGAAAAGAAAGAGACCGTAGAAGTTGTGTGGCCTCAAAGTGGTTTCGCCTACGGATGTGGAGACAGGAATTCAAGCTGAGCCAAATAAATATCCACTTATACAAATGGTAGAGCTCCAACAGGATCACTCTAATAAAATCTAAGCTCACTTAAATATATTTCAAAAAATCAGCAAAATTGCTAAACCATGTGGTCTATCACGAACCTCACATGGAAGAAAAAAGAAAACCCATCTCCTATCTACGTATGGATGGTCTTAGAAAAAAAAGGTATGTACTTTTCATTTACTTCTTTATTACCAATGTACTTAACACCAGAGATAAGCTCTGATAACAGAAATTAAAAAAAGAAACTATTAATTGATAAGGAAGGTCAATGATCTTTAATCAGTAGATCTATGAATAGAAAAGTGACATTATGATGAAAGATTGAAATCACTTTGAGAAGATTTATTTTTAAGATTGACAGATATGACAAGATTGTCATCTACTTTGTACACCATGTAAACAAAATAACCTTTAAGCCTTTGATATTTTTAAATCAGTAACTTTTATGATCTGGTGATCATCCCATGTTTAAATAAGATTCCGGTAGGCGGGCATTGGAATTTAGGCAGGATAAAATAAATCATTTGTATCAATGATTTTGTGTGTGTGTGTGTGTGTGTCTGTGTCTGTGTCTGTGTGTCTGTGTGTCTGTGTGTCTGTGTGTCTGTGTGTCTGTGTGTCTGTGTGTCTGTGTGTCTGTGTGTCTGTGTGTCTGTGTGTCTGTGTGTCTGTGTGTCTGTGTGTCTGTGTGTCTGTGTGTCTGTGTGTCTGTGTGTCTGTGTGTCTGTGTGTCTGTGTGTCTGTGTGTCTGTGTGTCTGTGTGTCTGTGTGTCTGTGTGTCTGTGTGTCTGTGTGTCTGTGTGTCTGTGTGTCTGTGTGTCTGTGTGTCTGTGTGTCTGTGTGTCTGTGTGTCTGTGTGTCTGTGTGTCTGTGTGTCTGTGTGTCTGTGTGTCTGTGTGTCTGTGTGTCTGTGTGTCTGTGTGTCTGTGTGTCTGTGTGTCTGTGTGTCTGTGTGTCTGTGTGTCTGTGTGTCTGTGTGTCTGTGTGTCTGTGTGTCTGTGTGTCTGTGTGTCTGTGTGTCTGTGTGTCTGTGTGTCTGTGTGTCTGTGTGTCTGTGTGTCTGTGTGTCTGTGTGTCTGTGTGTCTGTGTGTCTGTGTGTCTGTGTGTCTGTGTGTCTGTGTGTCTGTGTGTCTGTGTGTCTGTGTGTCTGTGTGTCTGTGTGTCTGTGTGTCTGTGTGTCTGTGTGTCTGTGTGTCTGTGTGTCTGTGTGTCTGTGTGTCTGTGTGTCTGTGTGTCTGTGTGTCTGTGTGTCTGTGTGTCTGTGTGTGTGTGTATAACTTCTGAACGGCTTGACCGATTTGACCTTGAAAACCCGCATCTATCGCCACCAAGTGCGTCAGAATCGGTTGATGCGTTCGTGAGATATCGTTGTCGAAAAAAATCGAAAAAAAGGTTTTTTTTTGTAATAACCTCGAAATGTTTCATCAGATCAATTTTTTTGTTCGACATTTTTCGGTTAATTCATTCAAAAGTTGTAGCAGTTTGAAAATTGAAAAAATTGTGTTTCATCGAACTTTGATAAGACTTTTAAGCTCGAAGAGCTCAAAAGCATCGAATAGCTTTATCTTTGAGCTCGGAGAGCAACTAGCGACAAAATCGCATGCGTTTGAAAATTGAATTTAGCGGGAAGTTGCAGGGATGACCTTTAGGGTCAACCGATTTCCAAATTTTTTTGTTTTGATATGTATATCTGTTAACTTCAGTATCAAGTAATTAATAAAAATTTATTATACATACTGTGTTTTCGCCCGCTTTGACAACTTTTCACTGAACAAAGCTTTCCCATTGTTTCAATAATTTTTCTCCTTGGAGTTTCCCAGGTTATATTTACTAAAAGACATGCACATGCTAAATTCACGTCATTTCCATTAGCTACACGAGCGCCATTGCGGTGAATCTTCGAATTATAATTTTCTGTTTACAGGTGGACACTTTTTCAACTTGTCCCCCAGATGATCCTCCTTCCTTCTACCCTCCATATATTACAAGTTTGAGTCTATCTGCTCAAATAAAAGATAAGGGAGAGTAGAGTATGAACCCTGTTATGGAAAAAAGCCTGTAAGTCAGGTTCTGGTTAATCTAGTTGAAACCAGATCTTTTCTATCAACATGAAGGCTATATATTCAATATTTATCAATAGGGCAAGCAAGGTAAATGTTAAGGAATCCAACATTCTTGAATTATGTTCAGTAGAACCAGAGTGATCCAATTTTCAAAGGAAAATTCTTAAAATTTAACGTTTTTAAATATACAGAGCATTTTAATGAAACTGATGACTTTTCACTTATGTATTGTTACGCGAGCTACTGCATTATTATGCTCACTTAGTGCCCCAGTGAAATCCCCGTATGAGACGACTATGGCTCTTCCGCCCAATTTTCGAGAAGCATCCAAAATGCGAAACATCGAGAATATCCAGTGCACCCGCCAGAACGTCGAGAGAATTCTAGAATTACGGCGCGCGAGTATAAATAGGCCACGAGCATCGCTGCAGGCAATTAGTCAATCAGTCAGTGTTGATACCGAAGGAAAGTAATCGCGCCTCGATAAAGTGTTTATTAAGTGACTCTCATATAAATTATAATTAGTGTGCTAAGTGTATTAGATAAATTATTAAATAAGGACCGTATTACATATAAATATAAATTAATTGTAAATACAAATTAGAATAAACGTTACAGTATTATACATTTTTGTAATCCTCCAGTAAAGGAGAATCTAACAATGCAATAATTTTTAGGTGTTAGGTACTCCTCAAGGTGGAGTACTTTCACCACTTTTGTGGAACCTAGTTGTGGATGACTTGATATGTAGGTTGAATGATCAAAGCATTTGGACGCAGGGCTTTGCGGACGACATAGTGATTGTCACCAATGGGAAATTCCCAGAGGTGGTTATGAATGTCCTACAGGAAGCACTGCGAATTGTGGAGGAGTGGTGCCTAAAAGAGGACCTTTCAGTTAATCCAAAAAAAACCAAACTAGTTGCTTTTACGAATAGAAGAGTTCTCCCGCAGGGTAGAGTACTGTTGTTTGGAGAAGAACTAGAAATATCCAAAGAAGTTAAATATCTGCGAGTGACCAAACTGAATTGGAAGGCACACCTGGAAAAAATTACTACCAGGGCGACTAGGTTTTTCTGGCAATGCAGAAGAGTTATGGGCAAAACCTGGAAATACGACCTTTGTTGGTTCACTGGCTTTACCAACGATCACCTATGGAACAATAGTCTGGTGGAGGAGGACAGAAGTGTCCTCTGCAGTTAATATATATTAACTGCAATCCAAAGACAAGCCCTTCTTGGTATTACTGGAGCAATGAACAGCACGGGGACGGCATCAATGGAAGCCCTTATTGGACTTCCTCCTCTAGAACATTGCACCAATTCAAATGGAGGATGATTCAAGGGCACCTTCATACAAAGAGTTTACTGAACAAGGTAGACAAGGAACTCTCAAACCAGGCTACTTAAACTGGGTAAAAGAAATTTGAAGACAGTTACCGACCTGGTGACTGGACACTGCACCTTGTGGTGGACACAATATGGGCAAAGTTAGTGAACCTATGTGCAGAAAATGTGAACTTGATGATGAAACACATACTCACATACTCTACTTCTACGATAACTTACAAGAACTTAGACGGAAGCACTTTGCAGAGGAATCATCACAACTACTGAAAATCCCCCCAGTCAAATTAGTTGCCTTTATAGAAGATACGATGCTTCTGGATTGGAAGTAGATAACATGGGAAATGGTACAAAGATTCAGTTCAAGTGCCTGGGCTGATGAGCACAACCCAAATATATGAATGAATGTATAGGATGTTCCATTTAAAAAATTGGGAGTGGTGACCATAGGGGGGAGGGAGTTAAAGGTATAACGTCTACATATAAGCAAAAAGACGTCCCCCGAATTATGTGGGGTGGATAGTTTTCATTTAAATGTCCTGTATATCGGGATCGAAAAAAGATAGTGTCAAGCTAGTAATTTAATATATTTCTAAGAAAACTAGAACATTATTTTAGAACGGAATATTTAACGTATGATTGATGGCAACCTTACAATAAATATTGTTACGCGAGCTACTGCATTAATATGCTCCCTTAGTGCCCCCAGTGAAATCCCCGTGTGAGACGACTATGGCTCCTCCGCCCAATTTTCGAGAAGCATCCAAAATACGAAACATCGAGAATATCCAGTGAACCCGCCAGATCGTCGAGAGATTTCTAGAATTACGGCGCGCGAGTATAAATAGGCCACGAGCATCGCTGCAGGCAATTAGTCAATCAGTCAGGGTTGATACCGAAGGAAAGTAATCGCGCCTCGATAAAGTGTTTATTAAGTGACTCTCATATAAATTATAATTAGTGTGCTAAGTGTATTAGATAAATTATTAAATAAGGACCGTATTACGTATAAATCTGTAAATATAAATTAGAATAAACGTTACAATATATTAAGATCTTTAATTTCAAGAAACTCATCCAAATAATATTTAAATAAATGAAAAAAATAAAAATTTGCATGAGTTCAAAGAGAGATCGTTCCAAGAGTATCGAAAATATCTTTTACGCATGTCAGTTTTAAGGCGCTGAACAAAGGCCGGTTTACCTCCTGTCAGCTCCTTATACCAAATTATTGACGTCGTAAAAATGTGGTTAACTTTTATTGCCGAGTTTCACACTTTAAGTTCGAGAACTGAATAGAGAACAAGGAGAATTTACATAAGAACTTAAGTCGATTCGTATTTATGCCCCAATTGGTATTTTTTTTTAAATACTTTCTTGTGGGTTTCGGGTAATTAAAATTGTAAATAAAACAGATAACTACAAAAATCGGGTATTGCTGAAAGATTCTATTACTTTTTGTACATTTTTTGTGGAATCAAATAAAATTACCTACCTTGGAGTCCAATTTTCTGATGAATTCGCTGTAATTATCCGTTTATAAGAATGAAAGCTTTTTCCAGTGAGCACATTTCAATTTAAAAGCAATTTAATTAATATTATTTTTTATAAAAACCGAGTGTTTTATCTTTTAAATGTTTTAAACGATATTAAATTAAGAACTAATTTCACACAAACGGTTGTTCAAATATTTCTTCACAACACATTATTCAAAATTTAATTAATCTCGTAACAGCCGACCATAATTCCAGTTGAGCACATCTATTAGTAATCCATTGTAGCTCTAAGATTTTTTTCTCTGCCCACAGCTTTGTATGCCATAATAGTATTTCATTTTGTGTATACTGGCCATGGTGTGAAGCGGCCTTTGTGGATCTATTGTGTTGGAAATGCCTTTGCGAAATCATTAAATAAAAATTTCACGGTGGAAGTTGAGTCGGCGTGGGCCGTACTCACCAAACCTTGACCAAAGTGATATTTGATGGGTAGGTAATAATGCAAAAAAGCTGCAATCCAAATAAATTATCTAACTCATTGTAGAAAATTTTCATATCATTTAATTAAAAATGTAAACAATCTTTATCTTAATAATAAATTACTTGATTAACATTTTTTTAGCATAAATTTTATTGACTGTAACGGATTGCGTTTAGTGGCGAATAAAACTATCTCTGGTCAGCACAAGCTGGCCTTATTCGAGCTCTTTTCATAATGATTAATTGTCGACCAATATCTTCTTGATCACAACTTCTATCATGTTTACGAATCACTTATTGTGACTTATGTTTGTTTATAAACATATCTGATATTAATAGATGACGAAGATAATAGCTTTTTACTATTATAACGCCTTTTTTAAAGATCAGAGTCCGTTCACTAAGAAGCAACAACTACTTCTCGGGCTATACGCCCCGACGGACATTGAATTACACTTCTAAATTAAACAGGGTTGGTATATCTGCAAGATATAACCAAAATGGAGTTATAATAGTACTAAAGTATTATCTTTGACACGCTTTACTAAAATATGACAATTTTTACAGGAAACTCTAATTAAGTAAATATCTGATATTGTTAAAGTGATTAATATCTAAATTGCTCCACAAAAAGGTTTAATTTGTGTATACTATGAATTGTTTAAATTGCGATTTATTGAAGTGAAAACTTCTTTATCCGCGTTGTATTATTTTTGTAAATAGGTTGAAAATTTATTGATTGGGCACCTCCTATCATATCACCGCGTATCAGAGGCGTACAATTTAATTTTTGAATTTTTTCGACTTTCTTTAAGAGATCAATTTATTTGCAATAATTTTTATTTCATGTGCGTACCATGAAATTTTTTTAAATTATCAGATATATCATGGACGAAGGATACATTTTTTAAAGAGGGTTCATTTATTCCCGTTTATGCCCGTTTCATTTTTGAAGTAAAACTTCACTTACTAGGGGAGTAAGCTGGTGAATGCGTGACGAAAGTGTTACGAAAAGTGTGATCGAGCGAGGTGAACGAAAGTTGAGAGGGAGATATGAGTTAGTGAAGATAGAAAGAGATACGTTTCGTATATTACTGTAGGGGCAAGAGAGAGCATATTTTATATATATTTCAGTCAGTAGTTCGTTTGCGAGTTTGCAAGCGTTACGCGAACGGTGATTTCTTGATAATTTTATAATTTCCTTTCGTTCTTGAACAATTTTTTTTACGTTTAAAGTGAATAAAATTGTAAATTCATTTTAAAGTTCATATTTTGTGAATTTTCGGGTGAATAATAACAAATTATGGCAGGAAGTGACACAGACTCTGAATATGAAAGCGGTGCTCCAGGACCATCAACTAAGAAGAAATTACGTACGGAAATTATGTTTAAATAGTGTGTGACAACATATTCAAGTCAAGATTTTAAACCTAGTGATACTGATAATGAATCACGAAGTAAGTGCGTATCTCGTACTAGTTGCTGGCGTCGTAGCGTCATATGCAATGTCTATTTTCTCCCTCTACTAATACGCGGCATTCTACTCTCGATATTGGGGCGCGTTTGATTGATTCTCTGTCCTTTTCTTGTCTCTTTCTCTCTCTCTCTTTCTTCTTGTTACTCTCCCATATTTCGGCCTCGCGTTTCTACAATTTACTTCAGCAAATTTTTAAAATAGGATCAATAGGATCATTTTTTTTATTATTTGTCCATTCCCATGATTGATCTGTTACAATGATAATATTTTAACGATATTTTTATACTTTTATTATGTTTTATAGATAGAGTATGGGTGTAAAAATTTAATGATACAATACATAAACGTTAAAGATACGATCACATTAACGCCCATCGATGACAACTTCGTCTTATTACCAGTTATTATTTTTATTGTTCTCAACAATTGTTTATAATTCAGCGTAAAGTTAAGTAATCATCAGTAACACACCTTTTGTCTTTGTTGTCAATACGCCGATTACATTAACAATATTAAAAATAACATGCTGTCAATGTATTAATGTCACGAGTCATGCAGGTCATAATTTAAATTAGATTTTCAAAGTTTAGGCGATAATAAAGCCAAATTTATGTATTATAATTATATAAAGACCTTTCTTCTCATTAAATCTTGAAAACCAGCAGCATATTTCAAATGATCTTTTTATTTTACAGATTCCTTCCCATATACTCGAATTACCCTCTACCTTAAAAGCTTTTTCTTTTTGTTACCATTTTGGAAAATAGAAAAAATTGTCTGTAAGTATACTCAAAAACTGGTTAATAAAACGTAAATTTTCAATTTTCAAAAACTAATACAACCAGTCCAGTATTTGGCATAATATAACGAAGTAACCGGACAGTTTTAACTCGGCCAACTGGGACATAAAAAATATTATCAGTTTACCGAACATCTGGGACTCAATTCTTGAACTTATACGGATGTCACTAGCATACGAATTAAATGCGAACGAAAGATTCGAATACGAACGTCAATCTTAATTTTTGGATGGTATGCGGAAAAATTTCCGTATACGGATGTTTTATTCGAATAAACAGTTCTTTTCTATCTTCCAGCGGATAATTTTCTCAGCATAATATTTTCTACTTTTTGGTACGTGTGCCGAAACAAATGTAAAATATATCAAAAAATAAGAGCCTGCTTACAAAATAAACCGAAATTTATTTCCCAACCGTAGAACGATATCAATTTTATTTACTTTTTTCCTTATTTTATACTCAATCAGACTTGATATACAGATTGCGAAAAAATAAAAAAGCAAAAAAATTACAAAAAATTCAAACAAAAAAAAACTACTAACATGCCCGACCCAATCCCTTTTCCTGGTAGGAATCTCAATTTTCCAACTACACTGCACTGTAACGGCAAATTTATCACCTCTAAATATATTTGACTGGTAATGGTATTAGGGTTCTATTGTCCTCGCTACCTGCGGTTCACTATACAGGAAGAATCTAACGAAAGTTGCTAACTGGAACACTTATTTACATGAAGAAGCTCTTACAATTCTGTTTAATTCTTTGAATCACCCTGAAGTGTTTCAGACACGTTTTTTAATAAAAATACACTATAATGACTACTTCAGCCCATTAATTTTTCTTATAATTTCTAATTTAATTATCTTTATTTTTTAACAATATGCTAATAGAACAAATATACAAACTAATAAAAACATTACCAGTCGCCAGTTAAACCCCATTATTACTGTAAATATGAATCACATCTAATAAGTTGTTGATGTAAAACGTCCACTTAAAATTTACAATATTACCTTTCTCATAATGTTTAACGGGTCGTTAAATCTAAGAAATGAATTATCATTCGTACTTCAACCAATTACAATTTTACAAGCATTTGTTAAACAATAGCAGATAACTATTGTAATTAATCTTGTAAGTTGTAGCATTGACTACATAAATTTATGAGAATAAACACATAAAGAGTGTATATACAATTTCGCAAGTTGATGCTTTCAAAGTCGTAAAAACTTGTAGGTATCGTTAAATAAGAAATATTTTATTATTACGAGTCGTTGATTTCTTTAGTTATAATAGATATTTTTTTTTAATTATCAGTTTTTGACTTTCTTGTTTGATATTACTCACTGTCTACCCCTGCAATTTTCACTTTCAACCCCCTACCACTGTGACGTCAAAATGTGTCCTATCAATCTAACCCTTCTTAAAATTTCACGTACACATAACCTGTCCCTATTTCTCTATCCCTCAATTTCATATTGTGCATTTTGTCCTGGTTTTGCTACGGCACCAAAACTAACCACGATAATAAAATATACTACATTCCCCCCTCTTTGTATTAATGATCAAATCTTGTAAATGACTTGGCATAATATATGTCGTTCTCTTGTAACATGTCTATCGACCTGTTTCGATTTTACAGAATAAATCCTTTTAATTAGCGCTCGTCGTCACTAGCCACTTCCAATTATAGTTATGTGATCCCAAACTCTTCAACCCTGACCATAAGACAATTGACGTCTGCCAACGGACGCTTCCATTTTTTGCACAACGCCACGTGAAACACCCCTTTCTGTTATCGACCGCCTAAGGGGACAGATCATCTTTCGCTATCTTTCATATCTTAAGTACCTATCTTATTAATTTTGCTGTGGTAAGTTCAAAATCATAATTTATAATTAATAAGCTTCTTCTAAAGTACTGTCTGATATAATTTTCGTATGCATTCTTTATTTTTTTACAGAGATAGACGAAATTAAATTCAACGCGTGGTCATAAACTGTTCTTTTATACTAATAGTTTTAAGCCAAATATTCTTTTATAACTCACTGTTTCACTTTTATACAAACATTTTCAAGCTTTTTCAGTTGCGAAATAACTCTTTTAATTATAAAATAACATTTTTTATAAATTACTGTTAACCTATAAAATATTCTTTCGTAACGCCAGTGCCGGTTCCATATATTTCCTAAGCACGATATTTTTTCATATAACTAAATAAATAACTTTGCTATGATTAGTTTCTTTCGGATCATTAGTATATTTTTTTAATTTAGCCGATAATTGCTATTTTTACTGTTTTAACATGGAACATATAATGTTGGAAAGCTTTCAGTAAATTAAATAAATTTTTTGACTTTCAAATAACTGCCTTCCTTTTCTTTAACCTGAAAAGCTGACCAACATAATGTGCCATTACATTCAAGTTCCTACATATCCCTGATCCACCTGTACTTCTAGGTAAGCACAGCCCCTAGGCTAGGATACAACCCGAGTATATAACCCTAGGCTAGGATATAACCGAAGAATTTAACCGGAGAATATAACCCCGAGAATATAACCCCAAGAATATAGCCAAGGATACAGCCCTAGCTCAAAATACCGCTCTAGAACAGAACTCATCAGTTCAGATCTAGACCTGACTTCTTCTCCAGGAAACCACTTCATGTAAGCTAAGTACCTATAAAAGTACAAATTCCTCTATTAAATTCCGTTATTCATTTCCTGTGGCAGAATAAATTTGTTTTTAATTCTTTTTTTTTTATTAAAATCCTCAACTATAAAAGTTGAGGGAGATCCGCCCGGGGTCACTTTAATTATTAACTTTCATTTAAATTTTACAAGGCGTTTCTACCTTTTCCGCCTTAGTTTTTAGTACTTTTTATCGTTAAAAAGGTAGTGGCGCCCTCAATTTTTACAACCCTTCTGTTATCCTTGTGTGACATAAACTTGGGGTCGAATCACCCTTGAGAGGAGCCTCTAGCCGGAGCCCTTCGAGCTGGTGCCCTGTGGGGTACAGGCATTTACCGTTACAAATTGGCGCCCAACTAAAAACACACTTTTACCGTTACACTCTATTAGATTTTCTCAGTTCAATTGAGCGGGACTTCAGCCATTTTAAAATTTGAAATAACCTAAAGCAAGGCAGTAAGGTACCTACATGTAATTTGGTTCCCATATCAAGAAGGGTACCGGGAACCAAATTACCAATCACCTTTTTGGGACTGGGAACCAAATTACATAGTAGCTCTTGTTTGCAGGTAAGGCCAGTCCACTTTTAGCACCTTCACTCTGGACCGAATAGTATTTCTCATCCACTATTTTTTAACGCTTATACTCCCAAATTTTCTTACTGAGACTTAAAAAAAATGTTATAATAAAAGCACATTTTCAGCGACTTGAGAATATATTAAAAGTTATTGCTTGTATTTTATAGTTAAGAGTTTAATCCTACTATGAAACCAAACAATTTAAAGCACCAATTTTAAATATACGATCCATGTCCATAAAATGTAAGATGTCGTAAATCAACCAGAGATTAGCTTTTATCTTCCAAGGTGTGCAACGTAAACAATACACCTACAATCAACCAATTATTAAATACTAAACATATCCATTTTAAGGCAAACTAGTGCAGTGGAAGTGGCCAAGCAGCAAAATAAATTAACGTAAAGTTCTATAATAAAATGAAATCTAATTTAGTTAAAGAAGCTTTTGTTCTTTGAGGTGTTTGCTGGTAGTTTAATACAAAATCTACATAAATAAATTAGACAGTTTCTGTTAACCATCATAAGTCTCAGCAACCAGCAAAATGAATTATTACGCAATTTATTTTACATACATTGACAATTTCACAGCAAGCACGTTGCTCACTGCAGACATTTCGTATCAAATTGCACAGCGTGTATTATATACAGCCAATATTGAAGCTGCAATAACAACGCCCACATGGCAACATTGCTCGATAGCATCCTCGCGGGGCGTTTTATTCACAATACGAACGGACATAACAACAGAGAAAACAGAAAACTAATGTTGTCTTTTGCGGAATGTTTTTAAGGCATTATTGAAAACTGCACCTAGTCGGTCTAGTTTAATATAAGAATTTAGAGATTTTTTGAATCAGACACCAGAAATACATTATTATTTGATGGTTGACAATTTGAAGAAATTTTATTAACATACTCCAAATTAGTTGAATTCCCAGCTAAAGCTGTATATTTTGTTAAATTCCCAATTTAAACTGTAAATTTTCTCGAATTGTCAGTTCACACTATGAATTCTGTTGAAGTCCCAGCATTAACTGTAAATTGTATTAAGTGGAAATATTTAAATTTACAGACTACACTGTGAAATTAATTAAATACCCAGCTAAAGCTTTATATTTTGTTGAATTCCTATTTTAAACTGTAAGTTTTTTCAAATTGTCAGTTCAAACTATGAATTCTGTTAAAGTCCCAGCTTTAACTGTAAATTTCCTAAAACTGTCAGTGCAAACCGTGAATTCTGTTAAAGTCCCAGCTTTAACTGGAAATTTCCTCAAATTGTCAGTGCAAACTATGAATTCTGTTAAAGTTTCAGCTTTAACTGTAAAATTTCTCGAAATGTCAGTTCAAACTGTGAATTCTGTTAAAGTCCCAGCTTTAACTGTAAATTACCTCAAATTGTTAATTCAAAGTGTGAATTCTGTTAAAGTCCCAGCATTAACTGTAAATTACCTCAAATTGTCACTTCAAAATATGAATTCTTCTAAAGTCCCAGCTTTAAC
Source organism: Lochmaea crataegi (assembly GCA_947563755.1). Classification (NCBI taxonomy): domain Eukaryota; kingdom Metazoa; phylum Arthropoda; class Insecta; order Coleoptera; family Chrysomelidae; genus Lochmaea; species Lochmaea crataegi. Next base: position 4,050,171 of record OX387427.1, on the reverse strand, counting down.
TGTAAATTTCCTAATATTGTTAGTCCAAACTGTGAATTCTGTTAAAGTTCCGGCTTTAACTGTAAATTTTCTCGAATTATCAGTTCAAACTGTGAATTTTGTTAAAGTCCCAGCTCTAACTGGAAATTTCCTCAAATCGTCAGTGCAAACTATGAATTCTGTTAAAGTTTCAGCTTTAACTGTAAAATTTCTCGAAATGTCAGTTCAAACTGTGAATTCTGTTAAAGTCCCAGCTTTAACTGTAAATTACCTCAAATTATTAATTCAAAGTGTGAATTCTGTTAAAGTTCCAGCTTTAACTGTAAATTTCCTCAAATTGTCACTTCAAAATCTGAATTCTGTTAAAGTTCCAGCTATAGCTGTGAATTTCCTAATATTGTTAGTCCAAACTGTGAATTCTGTTAAAGTTCCGGCTTTAACTGTAAATTTTCCCGAATTATCAGTTCAAACTGTGAATTTTGTTAAAGTCCCAGCTTTAACTGGAAATTTCCTCAAATTGTCAGTGCAAACAATGAATTCTGTTAAAGTTTCAGCTTTAACTGTAAATTTTCTTGAAATGTCAGTTCAAACTGTGAATTCTGTTAAAGTCCCAGCTTTAACTGTAACTTACCTCAAATTGTTACTTCAAATTGTGAATTCTGTTAAAGTCCCAGCATTAACTGTAAATTTACTCAAAGTGTCAGTTCAAATTATGTACTCTGTTGAAGTCCCAGCTTTAATTGTAAATTTCCTCAAATTGTCACTTTAAAATGTGAATTCTGTTAAAGTCTTAGCTTTAACTGTAAATTTCCTCAAATTGTCAGTTCAAACTGTAAATTCTGTTAAAGTCCCAGCTTTGACTGTAAGTTTCCTCAAATTGTCAGTTCATACTGTGAATTCTGTTAAAATTCCAGCTTAACTGTAAATTGTATTAAGTGGAAATATTGAAATTTATAGACTACGCTGTGAAATTAATTAAATTCCCAGATAAAGCTGTATATTTTGTTGAATTCCTATTTTAACTGTAAATTTTTTCAAATTGTCAGTTCAAACTGCGAATTCTGCTAAAGTCCCAGCTTTAACTGTTAATTGTTTCAAGTGAAAATATTGAAATTTACAGACTACGCTATGAAATTAATTAAATTCCCAGCTAAAGCTGTAAATTTTTTTGAATTCCTGTTTTAACTGTAAATTTTCTCGAAATGTCAGTTCAAACTGTGAATTCGGTTAAAGTCCCAGCTTTAACTGTAAATTTCCTGAAATTGTCAGTTCAAACTGTAAATTCTGTTAAAGTCCCAGCTTTAACTGTAAATTTCCTCAAATTGACACTTCAAAATCTGAATTCTGTTAAAGTCCCAGCTTTAACTGTAAATTTCCTCAAATTGTCACTTCAAAATCTGAATTCTGTTAAAGTTCCAGCTTTAACTGTAAATTTCCTCAAATTGTCACTTCAAAATCTGAATTCTGTTAAAGTCCCAGCTTTAATTGTAAACTCCCTCAAATTGTCACTTCAAAATCTGAATTCTGTTAAAGTTCCAGCTATAGCTGTAAATTTCCTAATATTGTTAGTCCAAACTGTGAATTCTGTTAAAGTTCCGGCTTTAACTGTAAATTTTCTCGAATTATCAGTTCAAACTGTGAATTTTGTTAAAGTCCCAGCTTTAACTGGAAATTTCCTCAAATTGTCAGTGCAAACTATGAATTCTGTTAAAGTTTCAGCTTTAACTGTAAATTTTCTCGAAATGTCAGTTCAAACTGTGAATTCTGTTAAAGTCCCAGCTTTAACTGTAACTTACCTCAAATTGTTACTTCAAATTGTGAATTCTGTTAAAGTCCCAGCATTAACTGTAAATTACCTCAAATTGTCACTTCAAAATATGAATTATTTTAAAGTCCCAGCTTTAACTATAAATTTACTCAAAGTGTCAGTTCAAATTGTGAATTCTGTTAAAGTTCCGGCTTTAACTGTAAATTTTCTCGAATTATCAGTTCAAACTGTGAATTTTGTTAAAGTCCCAGCTTTAACTGGAAATTTCCTCAAATTGTCAGTGCAAACAATGAATTCTGTTAAAGTTTCAGCTTTAACTGTAAATTTTCTTGAAATGTCAGTTCAAACTGTGAATTCTGTTAAAGTCCCAGCTTTAACTGTAACTTACCTCAAATTGTTACTTCAAATTGTGAATTCTGTTAAAGTCCCAGCATTAACTGTAAATTACCTCAAATTGTCACTTCAAAATATGAATTATTTTAAAGTCCCAGCTTTAACTGTAAATTTACTCAAAGTGTCAGTTCAAATTATGTACTCTGTTGAAGTCCCAGCTTTAATTGTAAATTTCCTCAAATTGTCACTTTAAAATGTGAATTCTGTTAAAGTCTTAGCTTTAACTGTAAATTTCCTCAAATTGTCAGTTCAAACTGTAAATTCTGTTAAAGTCCCAGCTTTGACTGTAAGTTTCCTCAAATTGTCAGTTCATACTGTGAATTCTGTTAAAATTCCAGCTTAACTGTAAATTGTATTAAGTGGAAATATTGAAATTTATAGACTACGCTGTGAAATTAATTAAATTCCCAGATAAAGCTGTATATTTTGTTGAATTCCTATTTTAACTGTAAATTTTTTCAAATTGTCAGTTCAAACTGCGAATTCTGCTAAAGTCCCAGCTTTAACTGTTAATTGTTTCAAGTGAAAATATTGAAATTTACAGACTACGCTATGAAATTAATTAAATTCCCAGCTAAAGCTGTAAATTTTTTTGAATTCCTGTTTTAACTGTAAATTTTCTCGAAATGTCAGTTCAAACTGTGAATTCGGTTAAAGTCCCAGCTTTAACTGTAAATTTCCTGAAATTGTCAGTTCAAACTGTAAATTCTGTTAAAGTCCCAGCTTCAACTGTAAATTTCCTCAAATTGACACTTCAAAATCTGAATTCTGTTAAAGTCCCAGCTTTAACTGTAAATTTCCTCAAATTGTCACTTCAAAATCTGAATTCTGTTAAAGTTCCAGCTTTAACTGTAAATTTCCTCAAATTGTCACTTCAAAATTTGAATTCTGTTAAAGTCCCAGCTTTAATTGTAAACTCCCTCAAATTGTCACTTCAAAATCTGAATTCTGTTAAAGTTCCAGCTTTAACTGTAAATTTCCTCAAATTGTCACTTCAAAATCTGAATTCTGTTAAAGTTCCAGCTATAGCTGTAAATTTCCTAATATTGTTAGTCCAAACTGTGAATTCTGTTAAAGTTCCGGCTTTAACTGTAAATTTTCTCGAATTATCAGTTCAAACTGTGAATTTTGTTAAAGTCCCAGCTTTAACTGGAAATTTCCTCAAATTGTCAGTGCAAACTATGAATTCTGTTAAAGTTTCAGCTTTAACTGTAAATTTTCTCGAAATGTCAGTTCAAACTGTGAATTCTGTTAAAGTCCCAGCTTTAACTGTAACTTACCTCAAATTGTTACTTCAAATTGTGAATTCTGTTAAAGTCCCAGCATTAACTGTAAATTACCTCAAATTGTCACTTCAAAATATGAATTATTTTAAAGTCCCAGCTTTAACTATAAATTTACTCAAAGTGCCAGTTCAAATTGTGTACTCTGTTGAAGTCCCAGCTTTAATTGTAAATTTCCTCAAATTGTCACTTTAAAATGTGAATTCTGTTAAAGTCTTAGCTTTAACTGTAAATTTCCTCAAATTGTCAGTTCAAACTGTAAATTCTGTTAAAGTCCCAGCTTTGTCTGTAAGTTTTCTCAAATTGTCAGTTCATACTGTGAATTCTGTTAAAATTCCAGCTTTAACTGTTAATTGTTTCAAGTGAAAATATTGAAATTTACAGACTACGCTATGAAATTAATTAAATTCCCAGCTAAAGCTGTAAATTTTTTTGAATTCCTGTTTTAATTGTAAATTTTCTCAAATTGTCAGTGCAAACTGTGAATTCTGTTGAAGTTTCAGCTTTAACGGTAAATTTTCTCAAATTGTCAGTTCAAACTGTAAATTCTGTTAAAGTCCCAGCTTTAACTGGAAATTTCCTCAAATTGTCAGTGCAAACTATGAATTCTGTTAAAGTTTCAGCTTTAACTGTAAATTTCCTCAAATAGTCAGTTCAAACTGTGAATTCGGTTAAAGTCCCAGCTTTAACTGTAAATTTCCTGAAATTGTCAGTTCAAACTGTAAATTCTGTTAAAGTCCCAGCTCTAACTGGAAATTTCCTCAAATTGTCAGTTCAAACTATGAATTTTGTTGAAGACCCAGCTTTAACTATAAAAAATTGTATTGAGTGAAAATTCCGACTTGAAATTTTTCACGGTTGACGCTGTAAATTCAACCAAATTAATACTTTAAACCATGAATTCAATAAAATTCACAGTCCAAGTTATGAATTCAAGAAAAATTATCGAAATAGAATGCTGCGAATGCTTGTACTCAACAGCTAGTTGTCAAAAAATAAAAAGTAATTTTCAAATTATGTATAACACACAATTAAGCTGGGTGCAGTTTTTATCGCCCTATTTTTGTACACCTGGTCGATCAGGAAACCTACATTTACCTGCTCCCCGCCGCTCTAAACAATAGGCGGCCGATAATAAATCACCCATAGAGCCGAGAAGGAATTTGTAAAACACGAGAATGCGGTGTTGATTAAAAGAGCATCAATGTAGTGGTTGGTGTATCATCGAAAGCAAACACACCGACTCGAGAGGTAGGTGTCAGAAAGGACATTTTTAACCGACAAATAGGAACACGAACGCCGACGAACACAGTCATTATGTCAAGGTTTGAAAAAATGCTGGAGATCCCTGTAGGCGCATCAAACAGAAACCCAGAATTTATTTAATGCGACGATTATTCAAAAATTTGTACAATCTATTCCAAACACCATTTTCATAGTTTAATTCTATCCATTGTACATTAGAATGATAAAATTGATTAAGGATTATATTTAAGGACTAAATATTTATTTTTTAATTCAGTAAATCTTGTACCTATATAAACACTTTACTTGTAAATGTCCTCAAATTGTCAGTTCAAACTGTGAATTGTGTTAAACTCTTAGCTTTAACTGTAAATTCCCTCAAATTGTCAGTTCAAATTGAGAATTCTGTTAAAGTCCCAGCTTTAACTGTAAATTTCCTCAAATTGTCACTTCAAAATGTGAATTCTGTTAAAGTCCCGCTTTAACTGTAAATTTTCTCAAATTGTCAGTTCAAACTGTGAATTCTGTTAAATAACTTCGTCAAGCATAAGCACAACCTATACTTAGAAATCTCTTCACGATAAGAATTGTAAGGGTCCCTAGGATCAAGGTGGTTAGTTAGTTAGTTAGTTTTTTAAGCTATTATGATTTCTGATTCGGAAAATGATTTAGATTTTCCAAAAACACCACCAGAGATAGGAAATCAAGCTGGGAAAACTTTAGATTTATTACCAGTAAAATCTAAAAGGAGATATGAAGAAATATATGCAAAATTTATGGATTGGAGAGACAACAAGATATATTTGTTTTAAGACTTTTTCATTTTTTTGTTTAATAAAAATTTAAAAAAAATTCCAACCATAAATTACATTATTATGATATAAATGGGGTAGTAGAAAAAGTATAGTGTTTTAATAGTACATCAGTCGAGGCGCAGCAAAAATGGCAGTTTTGGTAATTTTTGGTACGCAATTAAATCGTATATGACAAATTTATTATTATTAATATTAACAAGTAATTAAATGTTTATTGTTTAAAAATAACTTTTTATTTATCGAAAATAAGTTTTTTCAAATTAACAGCTGGCATCACAATAACATATTAACACCAACAGGCTATTTTCCAAACCGTAACCAATTAAAATTCTGTGATCAAAAGCTCGACCCAACCCAGCGTTTAACACACATACACAGCACACTCAAAGCTCTGCTCATTTCGACGAACAGATTTTTCGCTTTTATGGGTACCTAAAGCCGCAAATTGACTTTTTATGGAAGGTGATGTATTTTATTTCGGCCCTGATTAAGAACCATAGTTATAGTAAGCTACCTACAAATTGGAACCCATCTCATTAATCAAGGTGCGCGTTTTTGAGGTAAACACTCTTAAATAAGGTTAGTTTATGGTCGACGATGGTATTCGTTTCACAGCTGTTTTTTTAGATCATTTTAATTAATTGGTATTTTAATAACCACAGCTACAAATTGAGTTTATCTACATTTTTTGTAAAAAACTTTTTTTTTGTTACACCTGGGAATAATGGGAATCCTGGTAAAAGATACTCACCTTTTTTGATTAAAAGAAAGCATTTGACATGATAAAACACAGGGTTGAACGGAACTAATAACAGTAAAGTAGACAAAATTATTTATACTTAATTATGAATGTCTAAAAAATAACAGAAAAAGAGCTAGGATAGATTTAAACCTCAGAATTTAAAAGAAACGCACTTCACAAAGTTGTAACGAAAATACAACAAAATTTGTTTGTTTTTCGAAAAACCAACCCCCAACGTCGACTAGTTACGAATAGTTCGTCCAACACTTATAAATCACCCTGTATAGTGGTAAATAAAGTACAATGTTTCCAATTAAACATTCGTTTAGCATAAAAATGTTTCGCTCAACGAAGGCTCATCGTTAAATAGTCCCCGGTACAATGGAAAATTCATTAATTTCCATTTAATTAATTTTCGGTGACTCAACCTTCAAACAATTAATCATTATCCTATTATGTTGTAGTGAAGTTGTGTTTAGCCGCCGGTCTTAGAACTTTTAGAGTAAAAACAAAAACAGTACCGACTGTTCCAATTAACATTTAAATTACACGAATCAAAATTAAAAGTACATTTTTCGAAGAAACAGGTAAGTTTAATTGCAACCATAAAATGTTTAATGCTCAAGTTACGTTTAAAAAGTTTCCTTTTATGGGTAAAATAAAGGGCTTTAACAAAGTTAATTAGTTATTACCGGCTCCACCTAGTACTCGCTATGCAATAACAATTAAATATATCAACACAACACAAATGACAAAATAGGAATTAATACCTAGTCTGCTTTATTTGCTATTTTCTTTTAGGTCATACAGTGTAATGAATTGGACATAAAATATCGATAAAGTATTTCCACTCCAGGAGTCCAGGACCCGCGTTATTGACTATCTAGGAAGGGAACAAAAAATAGAGGTCCAGGTGAAAATCAAAACGCTCATCTATCTTCTTCCAAATTGTTGATACTGGAACACTCTGTATAAAGATTTGAGGTTAGGTCAGATCTTTGTTTTGAAATTAAAATATATTTTTATTTACTCATTAGTTTTGTAGGGGAATAGGGTGCAAAACCGGGTAGACTCCGTTTCACATATGAAGAAGCCACGTGAAGTTTGCCAACTGTCTTGCGCAGAAACCAAAATCGGTCTTGTTTATCTATGACGACCGTTTCATGCCATTGGCGTTACAAACGATGTTTCATACCGAGAGCCATTTTATTATTGACATTTGAGGTGGAATAGTATTGAAGTATTATTTTTTGACGTCTATTTGAGGTTGTATTCGAACAAATCAATTTTTAACGATAAGAAGTATTTTCATATATTTACCAGTATCTATTATATGTGATAATATCTCGAAAAGCTATACCCAAAAGCCAATCAAAGATCATTGCTTTGAAAGGAAGGCGTCAGGTGGGAACCCTTACCTCGGCTGAAAGAGGTCAGATGATAACTGCTGCTGGTCATTATGTGCCTTCATACCTGATCTTCCCAAGAGTTAGAATGAAAACTGAACTGCTTAACGGAACACTGGCTGAAACGGTTATAGCTGTTATACAAGTGGATGGATGCAAGCCCATATTTTTATTGACTGGGTGCATCATTTTATAAAACATGTTCAACCATCTAAATATGATCCAGTTTTACTGCTCTTGGACGGTCATGTCACACATACAAAAAATCTAGAATTGATAGATCTCGCCAGACAACACGGTGTTATCCAGAGCGAATGCTTACAGACCTAGTAGAAGCTAATGGTGTTAAGAGAGCCATAGAAAGAGAAAAATCACCCGTAGCTGGGCCTTCCTTGAGAACATCTAGAGAGACGTCACCAAACCCTAACTTTTCTAGTCTATTACCAATGGAAACCACACCTGAAAAAATTCCAGTAACTTCAAATCAACCGAAGGCTCCTTCTGTTCTTCCCGCCCCTTTGCACTCACCGACCGCAGCCTCTGGATGTCAGTTTCATGGCACCATTGAGTACGTTCTATAGCCAGGAAGTCAGAACGTGGCTAAGAGCAAGCCCTGGTAGAGATGTCACCCAACTTGAAGATGCTAGAGCTGCAAATGTCCAAACCGCTGTCTCTGGATTTTCTAAAACAGGAATCTATCCTAATAACCGTAACGTAATTGGAGAAACTGACTTTGTAGCTGCTCAGACAACAGAGCGAATGCTTACAGACCTAGCAGAAGTTAATGGTGTTGAGAGAGCCATAGAAACAGAAAAATCACCCATAGCTGGGCCTTTCTTGAGATCATCCAGAGAGACGTCACCAAACCCTAACTTTTCTAGTCTATTACCAATGGAAACTACACCTGATAAAAATCCAATAGCTTCAAAAAAACGCCCGTAGCTGGGCCTTCCTGAAGAACATCTAGAGAGTTATCACCAAACCCTAACTTATCTAGTCCAATACCAAGGAAAACTACACCTGAAAAAATTCCAGTAACTTCAAATCAACCGAAGGCTCCTTCTGTGCTTCCCGCCCCATTGCACTCACCGACTGCAAGCTCTGGATGTCATTTTTATGGTACCATTGAGTACGTTCTATAGCCAGGAAGTCAAAACGTGGCTAAGAGCAAACCCTGGTAAGTTGCCACCGAACTTGAAGCTGCTAGCGCTGCAACTGTACAAACCACTGTCTCTGGATTTTCTTAAACAGAAATCTATCCTAATAACCAACACGTAATTTGAGAAACTTACTTTGTAGCTGCTCAGACAACAGAGCGAATGCTTACAGACCTAACAGAAGCTAATGGTGTTGAGAGAGCCATGGAAAGAGAAAAATCACCCATAGATGGGCCTTCCTTGAGAACATCCAAACCCTAACTTTAAAAAAAATTACCCGTAGCTGGTCCTTCCTGGAGAACATCTAGAGAGTCGTCACCAAACTCTAACTTATCTAGTCCAATACCAAGAGAAACTACAACTAAAAAAAATCAAACCTTCAAATCAACCGAAGGCTCCAGTGAAATCTTTGGTGAAGTCCGTACATTTTGCTGTGTCTCCTAAGGAGATAATTCCTGTTCCTCATAGTAACAGGAAAGTCACGAACACAAAAAGACGTCGAGGTAAGACTACAATTTTGACCGATTCACCATATAAGAAGGAGCTAGAGGTTTCTATTGTGCAGAAGAATAAGCCTGCAAAGAGACAGATTGATTCTAAAGAGAAAGGTAAAGGTAAAGCTCAACCAAAACAAATTAAGAAAAAAGAGGATACGAGCTCGGAAGAGGAAGATATGGAAAAGGGAGATGATACTAATACACTATGTGTCTTTTGTGGAGGAAACTACTCCATATTGACAGAGGATACGAGTTCGGAAGAGGAAGATAAGGAAAAAGAAGATGATACTAATACACTATGTGTCTTTTGTGGAGGAAACTTCTCCATATCAACAGAGGATACGAGTTCGGAAGAGGAAGATAAGGAAAAAGGAGATGATACTAATACACTATGTGTCTTTTGTGGAGGAAACTACTCCATATTGACAGAGGATACGAGTTCGGAAGAGGAAGATAAGGAAAAAGAAGATGATATTAATACACTATGTGTCTTTTGTGGAGGAAACTACTTCATATTGACAGAGGATACGAGTTCGGAAGAGGAAGATAAGGAAAAAGAAGATGATATTAATACACTATGTGTCTTTTGTGGAGGAAACTACTTCATATTGACAGAGGATACGAGTTCGGAAGAGAAAGATAAGGAAAAAGAAGATGATATTAATACACTATGTGTCTTTTGTGGAGGAAACTACTTCATATTGACAGAGGATACGAGTTCGGAAGAGGAAGATAAGGAAAAGGGAGATGATACTAATACACTATGTGTCTTTTGTGGAGGAAACTACTCCATATCGACAGAGGATACGAGTTCGGAAGAGGAAGATAAGGAAAAGGGAGATGATATTAATACACTATGTGTCTTTTGTGGAGGAAACTACTTCATATTGACAGAGGATACGAATTCGGAAGAGAAAGATAAGGAAAAAGAAGATGATATTAATACACTATGTGTCTTTTGTGGAGGAAACTACTTCATATTGACAGAGGATACGAGTTCGGAAGAGGAAGATAAGGAAAAGGGAGATGATACTAATACACTATGTGTCTTTTGTGGAGGAAACTACTCCATATCGACAGAGGATACGAGTTCGGAAGAGGAAGATAAGGAAAAGGGAGATGATATTAATACACTATGTGTCTTTTGTGGAGGAAACTTCTCCATATCAACAGAGGATACGAGTTCGGAAGAGGAAGATAAGGAAAAAGGAGATGATACTAATACACTATGTGTCTTTTGTGGAGGAAACTACTCCATATTGACAGAGGATACGAGTTCGGAAGAGGAAGATAAGGAAAAAGAAGATGATATTAATACACTATGTGTCTTTTGTGGAGGAAACTACTTCATATTGACAGAGGATACGAGTTCGGAAGAGGAAGATAAGGAAAAAGAAGATGATATTAATACACTATGTGTCTTTTGTGGAGGAAACTACTTCATATTGACAGAGGATACGAGTTCGGAAGAGAAAGATAAGGAAAAAGAAGATGATATTAATACACTATGTGTCTTTTGTGGAGGAAACTACTTCATATTGACAGAGGATACGAGTTCGGAAGAGGAAGATAAGGAAAAGGGAGATGATACTAATACACTATGTGTCTTTTGTGGAGGAAACTACTCCATATCGACAGAGGATACGAGTTCGGAAGAGGAAGATAAGGAAAAGGGAGATGATATTAATACACTATGTGTCTTTTGTGGAGGAAACTACTTCATATTGACAGAGGATACGAGTTCGGAAGAGAAAGATAAGGAAAAAGAAGATGATATTAATACACTATGTGTCTTTTGTGGAGGAAACTACTTCATATTGACAGAGGATACGAGTTCGGAAGAGGAAGATAAGGAAAAGGGAGATGATACTAATACACTATGTGTCTTTTGTGGAGGAAACTACTCCATATCGACAGAGGATACGAGTTCGGAAGAGGAAGATAAGGAAAAGGGAGATGATATTAATACACTATGTGTCTTTTGTGGAGGAAACTACTCCATATCGACAGTGGGTACGAGTTCGGAAGAGGAAGATAGGGAGAAGGGAGATGATACTAATACACTATGTGTCTTTTGTGGAGGAAACTACTCCATATCGACAGAGGAGACGAGCTCGGAAGAGGAAGATATGGAAAAGGGAGATGATACTAATACACTATGTGTCTTTTGTGGAGGAAACTACTCCATATCGACAGAGGATACGAGTTCCGGAAGAGAAAGATAAGGAGAAGGGAGATGATACTAATACACTATGTGTCTTTTGTGGAGGAAACTACTCCATATCGACAGTGGGTACGAGTTCGGAAGAGGAAGATGGGGAGAAGGGAGATGATACTAATACACTATGAGTCTTTTGTGGAGGAAACTACTCCATATCGACAGAGGATACGAGCTCGGAAGAGGAAGATATGGAAAAGGGAGATGATACTAATACACTATGAGTCTTTTGTGGAGGAAACTACTCCATATCGACAGAGGATACGAGCTCGGAAGAGGAAGATAAGGAGAAGGGAGATGATACTAATACACTATGTGTCCTTTGTGGTGGAAACTACTCCATATTGACAGAGGATACGAGTTCGGAAGAGGAAGATAAGGAAAAGGGAGATGATACTAATACACCATGTGTATTTTGTGGAAGAAACTACTCCATATCGACAGAGGATACAAGTTCGGAAGAGGAAGATAAGGAAAAGGGAGATGATACTAATACACTATTCCTCTATATTTCATGCTTTACCAACAAATAAACGCATTAAATATGATAATGTATATTAATAATAATTATATATCTTATTAAAGCATCAAATTAAACTTACATAATGAAAAAATCAATTAGAAAACATAAATCGCTTACGAAATTAAATCACTCGAACGTACCGGATTTAATTCTTGAGTTCCCTTGACCTCAACAACTCCTACCACTTAAATTTCCACGCATCTACGCACACCCTTCACCTCAACCACCTACACCAACCTCCCCTTCTACCCTACCGACGCCCTTGCCCATCGCTGGTCCCGCCCTGCTGTCTGGGCAGAAACAGGAATCCTCTCGCTGTTCTCTCTTGATAAATTACATTATTTTGACTTAATGTCGCATGAAATTTGAAGAGGCACAGCCCATGTCGGCTCAACAATGCACACACAGCTGATCATATCAGGCTGTGATTGAGCGTAAAACCATATAATTTATCTATTAACTAGCTGATCGAGTGAACAACAATGAGCTCTATTGTCCATGCCTCGAATCTTTCTCTTCTTCTTTCTTATGCTTGTATTACGGACCGTTGGCTGCGGTGATCTCGGTGAGAATCTCATATTACACATTACAGAGTCGAATCTAAAAATTACAGATTTTCAGTGATAAATTATAATTCTTTAACTATACCGGGTGTTTTTTCAAGATAGATTCTACATTTTTTTTCAATACAACAAACGACCGTGAACTCTAATCCATATGAACTGACTAGTAGTCCATCATCGATATAAAGATATAAAATAGAAACAAGCATGAATCTGCATCGCTTGCCTCAAAATTTTGGTTTATAAGAAAATTCCAGCATCTTGAAGCTTGTTTAAGTCCATACAAGCTACATTTGAGACAGCAAACTTTACTAGCACCATCTTGATATCCCTCCAGTTGATTCATGTAGAGTTAACGCAAAAAGAGAACAGTACAGGCTGTCATCACTGAAAACGTCCGATTGCTTGGCAACTGATCACATGTTTACGTCTCAGAGGTGTCCAGTAACATCGTAAACAATTTTGTGATAAGATAGATACAGCTCCACTATGACAAGGGTCAAAAGGGGTGCGACACTGGAACGAGAATCGATTGAGAACGAGCGCCATGCCTGTACTGTTTTCTATCTGCGTTAACTCTACACTTCTTCCTCCAGATGTCCATAAAGAAATGCAGTAGAGACTTCAAATTGGTTTAAATTCATTTTCTCACTAACAGCTATTGATTGATTGGTTGGTTCGGCATCACCAGCCAGAGCCTTTAGGCTTTTTGTGCTCTTGGTCGTACCGATTATGTGAAGAGACCAGTAGCTCAAGGCTCAACAGTCTTTTCACTAAGTCCTTCTTGGAGAAATCCTCCATTGGATACTCTAGTCCTAGGAGTCTATATCTCCAACGAGACAGTGAAGATAATGTGAGAGGCTGTTTCCTCCTCTTCCATGCACAACCGACAGATAGGTTCCTCCCTATATATCCTAATTGAATGCATGTGCTTCCTTAGGGTAGAGTGACCGGTGAGGAACAAGGAAAAACATGAACATCAAGATTCAAGATTTAGCAGCACGACTCTAGGTTTCTTCATAGAATTCATCACTATATTTGTTAAAATCTCTTGACTACCAATCGTCAAGTGATATATAGAGTGTTTAATTATTTAAAGGCATTAAAAAGTGATGAAGATACCTTAATAAACGTGAAAATTAAAACATCCCAGGCAATCAGGTAAGTCAGCTAGCTAGCAAGCCATCACAAGCAAGTTAGCGCAGCTTATTTTATACCTATTCTCAGAAATATACCTAGCTTAAATAATTTCCCATTATCTTGTATTTCTTTTATTCTCATTACTATCTGGAAGAAAGTATTTAGTTTCTAACAAATTTTAATTATAGTCCGTCCGGAAATATAAGATCCTAACTTTATAATCTTGAATTAGATAAATAACATGTTATTGTAATGGGTACCTTATTGTTAAAATATTATTTATGTACTCAGAATTCAGGTATAAAGCAGAACCGATAATATTGAAGAAATATGAAAGAACAAAAAAAAAACAAAATCATATTGATATATATTCCTGGCACTGGAACGACATTGCTACATAATAAAGATAGGAAAGTGGAAAACTGCTAAGAAAGAATAGTTAACAATATTTAAGCGAAATAACTTACCATTCACATGAATGCACCTTTTAAAGATAAGATAAGATAAAATAAAATTTTTACTAACACATGTCCACAGGAAAGAAGAATGAAACCTCTTTGCCACTGTTTAAATACACGAAATCATGTGAAAGATAACAGACTTACGTCTCATGTTCATGTCAAGCTCATACGCCTTGACCAAGAAAAGGAATATACATTTCAATAGTGAATTCTTAATTCATATTTAATCATATTTAATTAATAAGTGGTAGAAGAAGAGATAAGAACGAGGTCGAAGTGGGAATAGCAAATAGCAGTGGCTATTTTCACGACAGACGGAACTCGTTTGGCCCGTATGAAAACGTGGATTACGACTCTTGTCGACAGTAAATATATTCAGCCTCGAAACATTTCTCGGTGTTGGGAATTAGAAAGGACTGGCTATTCGCCGCCCACACGATAATTTATGATTAAATAGAAGAAAGTAAAATGAACGAAATTGACGTTACATCAACACTGTTTCCTTTTCCCCTCACTCATTTCTATTCCCTGATTTCAAGATTGAAATCGAGTGAAATTTTGTGAGAATTAAGATTTTGGTCACATCACCTATGACCCCCCTATCAAATTCACGATGAGCCGCCACTGGGTCCTCGTCAAAATAAAACTAATCAATTGTAAATGTCAAGTTTAATTCGACTAAAATTAGTAATCTTGCGAAAATTTGGAAAAAATCATTTATCTAGTAAATACCAACAGAATTAAAAAATTATTTTGAAAGAGAATTTAATAATAGAGGGCGATTTCACCCATTAATTGATGTAAGAATCAAAAGTAATCATATTTATGTACAATAAAGAGATAATTCAATTTAATTTTCAGTCTTATTTTTCTTTCATTGGCCTCGTTTAAAAGGTCGGTTATCCAACTCACTTTTATTTTAGATATAAAAATTGGGACACTAAGTGGTCCAGATGATCTGTTTGAATATGATTTACGTTTATAAATCATAAAATATAATAATGAACCTAATCCGGTACTGTATATTTCTCTCACATTGAAGGTTCTGAAAGGATTTCTTCGATGATAAAAAAAGCTGAGCTCCTTAAACACTCTGTTAGTGTAAATGCGCCAGAAAATTGTCTTGTTCACAAAAAGCGCTAAAGTGTAAGAACGCGGCTTTCAAGTAGGAGGTCTTTTTTTAATCGTTTAATAGATTTAGTTGTGTAAAAGGTACAAAAATCAATTTGAACAACTCGTTGTTTGGTATAACAGTTCGGTATTCGAAACAAGGACATGACATTGGGGAAGGGTTGAAGGGTGTACCTTCTGGATATATTTGTTAATAAATGTCCTACAAATTATACATATTCAAATTAAATGATACAAAAAGTACCAAAAAGTGGAACGAGTCGCTTGCATGGGAAAAAAAGGACCTTCCTCCACTACATATACTTGTACGCTCTGAAAAATACCTATAAGGTAACTCAGACCGAATCCCAATACATGAAGATGCCCATCCATGAATTCAACCAGATTATTTATTGGTCCCGAACCATTTTGTGGTATCCCTAAAAAAACGCATCGTGGAAGAAGTCTGATATTGAGAAGAGGATCTCAGTGCAGCAAAATAGATATGCTTCCTCAGAAGCCTGGATATTATGGACTAACAACTTCTACTAACTCTTGGTATGATAAATATTGACCTTCCTCAAGAACAATTATTAAGTTTTGTCAACATTATTGACATTTAAGTTGAAAAAGAACCGTTGGCGATACTCGACTCCTTTTCCCTACCACTACACCAATACTAAGACTTTAACCTCGTCTCTGAAGAAGATAACTTGGTTATCGAAACGCGCGTAAGATAGTGTAAAGTGGAGGTGTAAACTGTGTTCATTATTGACATTTCCAAACATTAACGAACATCCTAGTCTTGTTAATAAGATCCTTATCGGACATAAATTTTCCCTTGGGTCACTAAATAAGCTGATTAACCAATCTTTTAACTATTAAAGTTGGTATTTATCAAGATATATTTACAGGTGAAGTGAGAACTAAACCAGATTTTCCTATCACCTTCTTCTTGGCTTCTGTTGACTACGTCTTTGATTTAAAAAAAGATTTTTTTTTCGTTTTGTGTGGCTGTGGGAGCGGATAATACTGCGGCTCGAAGAACACAATAAATAAAAGAGTAGAAAGCAATCATTTTATTTACAGCCAGATAATAGATATTTATTTAATTTGTTACACCGGAGATTACGTTTTTTTCTTTCTCCACTTCGGACAAATATTTTTATAGAGTTAATGGTATTGTAACACAGAAATTAAGTCATCGGTATGGATTCAAAGAATCTTTGATTTATTCGCAAAAAGTTGTTTTAATAGAATATTAATTTCCTGCAAGTAATGCAGGAGTATGTTTCATGTTTTACCCACCAGCAATTTCAAATAGTCCTTGTTCCTTTAAAACACTGTTTAATTAATTTATTCATATAGGGGTCATCTTTGATTTTCTTTTAACACATCCATGGTTTTGGTGGAAATGCTTAGTCTCATCTGCCTACACCAGCTATTCGTTTAGTTCACTCTCCTTGATAAGATGTCACAAATTTTCCTGTTATGACAACGTCAATGGCAGGATATTCCGAAACCATCCAAACCACACAGAAATTCGTCTATATTAACGGTAATGCTACTCCTCCTTGTGGATAACCTCTGGTAGTGCAGATGTAGACGATGACTTTATCTCTGCTAAACCAGTGATAAGCAGTTCCGACATCACTTTCGATATTATGCTGCTTCCACATCTTCGATTCAATGCGCTTTTGACAGCCTCATGTGGACTATTGACAAAACCTCCTGCAATGTCCAAGAATCCACATACTACAGTTTCTTGGTTATTTGAAGCACCTTGGATATCTTCCCTCAGCTGTACCAGTGCAGTTTTCGTAGAGAGGTAGCTTCTCTAAGATCTTCGTTCTCTTCTCCATCGTTTCAAGCACAAACAATGTTAGGCTAATTGGTCTGAAGCATGTTCCTTTTTTCAGCTTTTGGTGACTATTGCCCCTTTTCATGCTTCTGGTATGTAACCTAGTTCTAAGCTGCCAAATGTAGTATTCCATCTAGTCTTTGTTGGAACAATGCTATGAAATCCCTTCGGCTCCTGGTGCCTTGAAAGGCAGAAAGGTGTTCAGAGCTCATCTTCGTTTGTTTCTAGAAATATGTAGTGCTTTCTTTTGAAGTGTGACCTTCCAGAGGATTTACTTACCCATTTGGGCTACTTCCGAGTGGTTTTAGTAATGAATGGTATTGCATGATTTTTTGAAATTATTTGACTGCTAAACTAATTACAAATTATCCTTCGGTTGGAAAGAGTGTATTTGGCGAAAATAATTTTGGAATAGGAGGTATAAGTGGTTTAAACAGAGAACCAAACTCTCTTATGTAGCTCCGTGATCCTAGTTAGACTGAAGCTGCACTAGTATCCCAAAAAAGATAAAAGGAATCAAGAGCAGCCTAGTGGAATAAAAATCCAGGCCAAAGACAGGTACGACCATCCTCCTACTGCGATAAATTTCTCTTGAAGATTCAGAAGTCTGAGCTAAGAGTAACTCTCACTGGACACTGCTCGCTCAGATACTATCTCAGAAAGATGGGCAAAGTGGATAGTGGAACATGCAGATTCTGCGATGATGTACATGAGACAGTGGAACACATCTGCAATTGCAGGGTAATTATGCGCCAACGTATTAATAACCTGGAACTGGTCTACTTAGGAGTCTGATTAGGTTACAAACCTAGCTCCAAAACGGATCTAGCTTTTTGTACTTTCTGTACAAAGAGAATTTCCTGGTTAAATATTGTTGCAAAAATCACTGTGTCTTTCTTCAGTCAAGTACAGCTACAAGCGTGCCCCCTTGGGATGTTTCTGCAAGGTTGAAGAAGGACCTTGGGGGCAAACCGTTGGTAAGCATACAGTACCCAAAAGAGGAGGAAAGTCCTTCTGGTTTTCAGGAGTTGGATTTTTTGAAGCTTGCTTCTTATTACACGACATAGGACTTTGGAGAAGGCTAACGTGTCCGTTACGAAAAGTCCGTCACGCAACAGTGTTGCCATATTTCTGAAAAGGCTAGTGAACTCGTGAAACGTGTAATGTTACGAAAAAGCGAATGAGGGTTCGCCACGCAACAGTGTTGCCAGATTTCTGAATAATCCACTAATCCAATGAAATTTAAATTGAAGCTTGCTTCTTATTGCACGACATAGGACTTTTGGGAAGGCTAGTGAACTCGTGAAACATGTGGTGTTACGAAAAAGCGTTCGTCACGCGATAACTCATTCAAGCGACTGCGCAATCTCTCTTACCGAACTGAGCTCGCACACCTGTAGGTGTAAAAAATTGTCAAAAATTGTCAAAATTTCGAAAAAAACTGTCAAAAATGGTCAATAATTGTTAAAATTTTTGAAAAATTGTCAAAAATTTGGAAAAATGATCAAAAATTGTCAAAAACTGTCAAAATTTTGGAAAAATGGTTAATAATTGCCAAATATTTTCAAAAATTGTCAAAAATTGTCAAAAATTGTCAAAAATTGTCAAAAATGGTCAAAAATTGTCGAAAATTGTCAAAAATTGTCAAAAATGGTCAATAATTGTCAAAATTTTTGAAAAATTGTCAAAAATTATCAATAATTGTCAAAGACGGTCAAAAATTGTCAAAAATGGTCCAAAAGGATCAATAATTGTCAAAAATTTTTAAATATGGTAAAAAATTGTCAACAATTTGGAAAAATTGTCAAAAATGGTCAAAAATGGTCAAAAATTGTCAAAAATTGTCAAAAATTGTCAAAAATTGTCAAAAATTGTCAAAAATGGTCAAAAATGGTCAAAAATGGTCAAAAATGGTAAAAAATGGTAAAAAATGGTCAATAATTGTCAATAATTGTCAAAATTTTTGAAAAATTGTCAAAAATTATCAGATAATTGTCAAAGACGGTCAATAATTGTCAAAACCAATCAAAACTCGTCAAAAATTGTAAAAAATGGTCCAAAAGGATCAATAATTGTTAAAATTTTGAAAAATGGTCAAAAATTGTCAAAATTTTGAAAAAATGGTCAATAATTGCCAAATATGTTAAAAATTGTCAAAGACCGTCAATAATTGTCAAAATTCGTCAAAAATGGTAAATAATTGTTAAAATTTTGGAAAAATTGTCAAAAATTTTTAAATATGGTAAAAAATTGTCAAGAATTTGGAAAAATCGTCAAAAACTGTCAAAATTTTGAAAAAATGGTTAATAATTGCCAAATATTTTCAAAAATTTGGAAAAATGGTCAAATTTTTCGAAAAATTGTCAAGAATTGTCAAAATTTTGAAAAAATGGTCAATAATTATAAAAAACTGTCAAAAATGGTAAATAATTATTAAAAATTGTCAAAAATTGTCAAAATTTTTAAAAATGGTCAAAATTTTTGAAAATATGTTAAAAATGGTCAATAATTTGTCAGAACCTGTCAAAAATGCCCAAAAATTGTCAATAATTGTTAAAATTTGGAAAAATGGTCAAAATTTTTGAAAAATTGTCAAAAATGATCAATAATTGTCAAAACTGTCAAAATTGGTCAATAATTGTCAAAAATGGTCAATAATTATTAAAATTTGAAAAAATTGTCAAAATTTTGAAAAAATGGTCAATAATTGCCAAATATGTTAAAATTTTTGAAAAATTGTCAAAAATGGTCAATAACTGTCAAAGACGGTCAATGATTGTCAAAATTCGTCAAAAACTGTCAAAAATGGTCAAAAATTGTCAAAATTTTTGTAAAATGGTGAAAAATGCACGAAAAATGATAATTCTATTGTGCATAAGAAGCAAGCTTCTGTCGGCGGTCCGATTTTTTCATTCAAAGAAAATTTTGTACTTTGCTTCCAAATATTTTTTATTAATCGAAAATAATCGATTAATCGAAAATAATCAATTTTCGATGATTCGAAAATTTATTATTTTTCATTATTCTTGATAACGGCAGCTGGACCGCTACCGAAACTTTAAAAATAGAGTTTCAACAAACATCGTGATCAAGAACTATTATATTTAACTAATTTTTTCCCTAAAAGTGGATTTTCGAAAATTTCATGACTCTATTTGAAGGCGAAATAATGATTTTATCACAAAACTGATTGTGCCAGTCGATTTTTTGGCCAAAAAAACCCCTCTTTACGAATTTTTAGCATTTTTTATAATTTTTGTCGAAAATTTAGAACAAATGGGGTAGCTATGGAAATATTTTGCGATACAAATTGATTTTTTCTAACTCCCATAATCCTTGGAAATATAGACTCAAAATTCACTTAAATATGTAAAATTGTCCCCTCTATCGATTGGTGAAGACTAGAACGTTCTATCTTTCCTATTTGTCGAGTTATGAGTATTTTTTGTTTTGAAAAGTGGATTTTCGAAAATTTCATGACTTTATTTGAAGGCGAAATAATGATTTTATCACAAAACTGATTGTGCCAGTCGATTTTTTGGCCAAAAAAACCCCTCTTTACGAATTTTTATCGAAAATAATCGATTATTCTAAGATAATCGATTAATCGAAAATAATCGATTTATCGAAAAAAATCGATTAATCGAAAAAAAATCGATTAATCGAGAAAAATCGATTAATCGAAAATAATCGATTAATCGAAAATA